>JAQIXJ010003853.1:0-11852 GCA_034700185.1 Phthiracarus laevigatus | reverse complement strand
GCTCAAATAATAAACTAGCGGTCGCACTTGTTTCGCGCTGACGCGTAGTCCAGATTATCGGCGATCGCTCCCAAACGTGTTGACCGATCGGCGCACAGTTTAACACGAATAATACTCTAATGATGATGATGATTACAGGTGAGAATGGTATGGATCCGATGAAGACAAAGACAATTAAAACAAGGATTTGAAATGTTAGCGCTTATATCGCGCTCACAGCTTGTATCGCTGTTCACTCGGCTTATATCGCCTCACTAGCACTTATATCGTGCAATACAATTAAAATTAATTAAAATTAAATTAAAATAAACTATTCAATTCATCTAAAATATTTATTGATCCAAAATTACAAAATATAAGCGTCAAACGCTTGCGACTACTCGTCGCTCATACATAAAGCGAAGTGACTTAAAAGTCACATTACAGAATCGGTTTCTCTTTGAACTAAAAGTTCAAAACAATATAAAAAACATATTAGTAATTATTAATACGAAAACATTACGAAAACAAATGATTAAAGAGTTTGAATGTATTTATGCTTTTATCGAAATACGTGTGTGTTATCGCGTGACGCGTTGAACGGCGTATAACAAATCTATCCCCATCTGAAGCCATCACTCGAATCCAACACTGCGTTCACAATTATTAAAAAAGCACAGAATTGCAAAATCACCAGAAATTGAATTTCTGGTGTCTCGGTGGGACCTCCAAATGTTACGCAATGAATTGCGGACGCAGTGAATTAAAATAAAATATAGTTTTATTAATAAAATTAGAGGCACAGATTAGGCGGGAAACACAAACACAAACAAAGGAATGTCCGTCGGATCGTCCGAATAACGTCACTCTCACTGATACAAACCCCAAAGACCCCGATTGGCGCCCAAATGCCAGCTTATATAGACACCGGATATCACTATTTAACATCCTGTTCCACAGTGTTCTAGAATGTTCTAGAACACCATAGTAGCGCCATCTGCTAGCGACGTCCCGCGATCTCCTAAGGAGATCGTAAGATGTCTCCACTATGCACATCGTTACATATCCCCCGCTTAAAGCGTTGAGACTCTCAACGCATTCCTAATAGCAAGAGTTCACACGTCATAGATTCATTTATAATTACTAAAGAAAGGAAATCTTAAGGATGATCATTAATCATTAAGCAGCTGAGCATATATGAATAAGTGTCCTGCGCAGGAATCTCTAAGGAGTTCAGCACAAATAATAATCACTCAGGCTTCCAAACAATAATTGAAATCCTACAAAAACCCAAGAATATCCTAAGATATCTAACATTAACGCTAAATCATAACCAAAAGCACTCCTCTATAAAAATAAATTGCCGTTTACAACATTCCTCGGGACAATCCTTTTACAAACTGTTAAAATACAAATACATAAAAATGATATCTTATACAAAACACATATTATCAAAAATTAAAACTAAAATAAAAATAAAGCACACAAAAGGAATAGTTAATCAGTGGAACAACATTTCATTTATGAGTTGTTGAGGCGACTCGTCTTCTCCTGATTCAGAGATTTCAATAAGATATCTAGCCAATCGTCTTGCGAGATCTTCAGAGCTCCACCTGTTTGATTAAAGTATTCGTCGTTTCCTATCTTCGGTCGTGTGGTGAAAATCAGAGTATCATCGTACCATTTAGTTTTAACACTCTTTGAGATCATCATTGATTGTGTCCATCCTAAGCTTTTCTTATGATTTTTAAGGTTTATAGTGTAACATCCGCACGAATCATTGCTAATTGATTCGAACTTCAAAATACATATTGCAACGTTAATTTTTGGATTCTCTTGATAGGAGTCTATGACTACAGCATTTGTTAAAACGAACAAAGCAAGGCATGCGATAACCAAAAATACAATGTGATTCAAAATAACACTACACGTTGACTGTTCTAAGGGAACTCTTTTGCTCTTTGTAGGATTTCCAACAGTTGTCGAATTACGCATTCTTAAATCCTTCGTCTCAAAAGCAAAGGAAGCATCTCGCTTTAGAACTGTAGCCGATTGCATTCGATTTCCGATTTCTCTTGATATTTTCGACTTCCTTTCTTCTCGATCACGCACTAAGATTTCCGATGCATTATCAACAAGATAATCTGGAAGAGTTCCATTAGACATCGAAACAAGTTCTACAGTACTCTCAGTTCCAAAATATTCATTAGGAATTCCGACGACCTTTATCGCATTCATAACACTTCCATCAGACATCTTTTTTTGTTCAACAAAGGGTTCGGTTCCATATTTTCCATCCAGATTAACCAAGGATTCCAGATTCTGTGATATTTGTTGATTCGAGGAACAATGACCGTGAGTGCAAACAAAACCAACAGTTTGTGGACTTCTTTTTTTGTTGTTGACAGTCACTCGGATTGTTGCTCGTGATCTCTTCGGGATAACCACTTTTTCAATGGACTGCACGTCTGTTGAAGAATTTAATAACTTAAACTTCGGTGTCATAAAGTTGACGGTTCTTGTCTCCCAATTCACGTTCGGTCGGAAGATTGTGCTGTAATCATTACCCAACAACATAGCAAACTTGGCATTCCGGACGATCATTACATCCATGAAGGCACAAATCGGTTGGCCATCTTTGCAAATCGAAGAGATATTCACATTCGCATGACCAGCGATTTCGAAAGGAGTGCTGTTACCACAATATACAGATGGACCATTGTATGATTTGATTTTCAAAGGGATTTTCTTTGCGATCTCCTCGTTTATTATTGACAGAGTAGCGCCTGTGTCATACATAGCTTTTACTGGAGTTCCATTGATCTTAATCTTGGCTTAGATGAGATCGTCGCAATAAGTTTCTGTGCTGTTCATAGCTGTGCTGACACTCAATCCTTTTCTCTCGCTAGACGTCTGCTGATTATTCTCTTTTTCCCGTTGTTCCGTACAAAACCTGGCAACATGTCCTATTCTATTGCAATTCCAACATTTCGGTTGACCATTCGTGTTTCTGGAATTATTCCAATCACGGAACCTGTTTGATCCCTGGATTTGCGAGGAGTTCCTGCTTTCATTCGATTTCGTCAGACTATCAGACATCTTCTGGAGAATCTCGTTCTGTTTCGACATCATGTCGAACATCAGTTTGTTCATTTCCGCAATCTGCTTGCCCATTACTTCTGTGACTTTCTCTACGATTTCTGGCTGTGAATTCCTAGGAGTTCCGTTAAAATATCGATTATCTTTAATCTCATTTGAACATCCGGTATAATTGTTTGAAAAATGACTCTCCGAAGCAGGTTTACGCATTCCCTGCTCAACTAGTTTAGATATCCTGATAAGATCCTTAACTGTTTTCGGTTCTTGCATGAAGATATACTTTGAAATCCTAGGATCCATTCCGTCCATTAAATTCTGCATGACATCCTCATCTAGCATTCCAGGATTGAGTCTTTTGCAGAGCGCAGTTTTGTCAAAGATATAATTCGAGGTGAGCTCCCCAGGAATTTGAACACGTCGACGGAGTTCTTGACGCAGATAATCCTTATAATTCGATTGCAGGAAATTCTCTTTCAGACTATCTATGAGATTGTCGTATGTCCACGAGTCACCCTGACAAAACGCTCTGAAACAGTTCTTAGCCGTACCTTTAAGAAATCCAGGGAGACATTCTATGCGAGTTTCGTTGTTCCATTTGTTGAGTTTGGCCATAAAATCGAAATCCTCTGTCCATCCGAGCACATCTTGTCGCGGATCTCCTGTGAAATATTCAACCTTATATGAAAAGCGATTGCAAGTTATCCCATCGTCGTTCGATGTAGTTATAATTCCTCCACCAGTGTCCGCTGCAAATCTATCCCCATCTGAAGCCATGACTCGAATCCACAACTGCGTTCACAATTATTAAAAAAGCACAGAATTAAATAAAACTACCAGAATTTGAATTTCTGGTCTCTCGGTGGAACCTCCAAATGTTACGCAAATCAATGTGGACGCAGTTAATTAAAATAAAAGTAATTTTATTAATTAAAATAAGAGGCACAGATTAGGCGGGAAACACACACACAAACAAAGGAATGTCCGTCGGATCGTCCGATGACGTGCACACTACTGTTACAAACCCCAAGACCCAGTTTGGCGACCAACTGTCTCCTTTTATAGCTGGGTGATCACGCCATGTTACCATAGTAACATGGGTTGATCTCCAAGGTTCTATAATGTTCTAGAACATTCTAGAAGGGACACAAACCGGAACATCCGGCGATCTCTAATGGAGGTCGGTAGATGTCGCCACGTAACATTTCCCCACTCTTAAAGCGTTGAGACTCAACGTATTCCTATCAGCAAGAGTCACACGTCAAAAATTCTTATACAATTATCAATTATCAAAGAAAATCTTATGGATCATCATTAAGCATCTATGAATGATCTTCTTGCGCAGGAATCACAAAGTAGTTCAGCACAAAGAATAATCAATCAGGCTTCCGAAAAATAATTGAACTAAAAGAATCCCTAGAATATCCTAAGATATCTAAAAGCAACACTATTCCTACTCCGAAACTATAACGATAATTATAACACTCCTTGATCAATATCTACAACTCCCAGGACAATCCTTTTACAAACTCTTAAAATGATAATACATAAAATTGATATTTTAGACAAAACCAAAAATAATTAAAACTAAAATAATAAGCACACAAAGCGATAAATAGTAAGCGGGACGTCATTTTATCTATAAATTGTTGCGGCGACTGTCCAGCTTCTGATTCACAGATTCCAATAAGATATCTAGCCAATCGTCTTGCGAGATCTTCAGAGCTCCACCTGTTTGATTAAAGTATTCGTCTTTTCCTATCTTCGGTCGTATGGAGAAAATCAGAGTATCATCGGACCATTTAGTTTTAACACTCTTTGAGATTATCATTGATTGTATCCATCCTAAGCTTTCCTTATGATTTTTGAGATTCATAGTGTAACATCCGCACGAGTCATTGCTAATTGATTCCAACTTCAAAATACATATCGAAACGATAATTTTCGGACTCTTTTGAAAAGAGTTTACAGCATTTGTTGTAACGAACAATGCAAGGCATGCGATAACCAAAAATACAATGGGATTCAAAATAACACTACACATTGACTGTTCTAAGGAAACTCTTTTGCTCTTTGTAGGATTTCCAACAGTTATCGAATTACGCATTCTTAAATCTTCGTCTTAAAAGCAAAGGGTGCATCTCGCTCTAGAACTGTAGCCGATTGAATTCGATTTCCGATTTCTCTTGTAATTTTCGACATCCTTTCTTCTCGATCACGCACTAAGATTTCCGATGCATTATCAACAAGATAATCTGGAAGAGTTCCATTATTTGGAATTCCGACGACCTTGATCGCATTCATAACACTTCCATCAGACATCTCATTTTGTTCAACAAAGGGTTCGGTTCCATTTTTTCCATCCAGATTAACCAAGGAATCAAGATTCTGTGATATTTGTTGATTCGAGGAACAATGAACGTGAGTGCAAACAAAACCAACAGTTTGTGGACTTCTTTTTTTGTTATTGACGGTCACTCGGATTGTTGCTCGTGATCTCTTCGGGATAACCACTTTTTCAACGGACTGCACGTCTGTTGCAGAATTTAATAACTTAAACTTTGGTGTCATAAAGGTGACGCTTCTTGTCTCCCAATTCACGTTCGGTCGTAAGATTGTGCTGTAATCAATACCCAACAACATAGCAAACTTGGCATTTCGGACGATCATTACATCCATTAAAGCACAAATCGGTTGACCATCTTTGCTAATCGAAGAGATATTCACATTCGCATGACCAGCGATTTCGAAAGGAGTACTGTTACCACAATATACAGATGGACCATTGTATGATTTGATTTTCAAGGGGATTTTCTTTGCGAACCCCTCGTTTATTATTGACAGAGTAGCGCCCGTGTCATACATAGCTTTTACTGGAATTCCATTGATCTTAATCTTGGCATAGATGAGATCGTCGCAATAAGTTTCTGTACTGTTCATAGCTGAGCTGACACTCAATCCTTTTCTCTCTCTAGACGTCTGCTGATTAGCCTCTCTTTCCCGTTGTTCCGTACAAAACCTGTCAACATGTCCTATTCTATTGCAATTCCAACATTTCGTTTGACCATTCGTGTTTCTGGAATTATTCCAATCACGGAACCTGTTTGATCCTTGGATTTGCGAGGAGTTCCTGCTTCCATTCGATTTCAACAGACTATCCGACATCTTCTTTAGAATCTCTTTCTGTTTCGACATCATGTCGAACATCAGTTTGTTCATTTCCGCAATCTGCTTGCCCATTACTTCTGTGACTTTCTCTACGATTTCTGGCTGTGAATTCCTAGGAGTTCCGTTAAAATATCGATTATCTTTAATCTCATTTGAACATCCGGTATAATTGTTTGAAAAATGACTCTCCGAAGCAGGTTTACGCATTCCCTGCTCAACTAGTTTAGATATCCTGATAAGATCCTTAACTGTTTTCGGTTCTTGCATGAAGATATACTTTGAAATCCTAGGATCCATTCCGTCCATTAAATTCTGCATGACATCCTCATCTAGCATTCCAGGATTGAGTCTTTTGCAGAGCGCAGTTTTGTCAAAGATATAATTCGAGGTGAGCTCCCCAGGAATTTGAACACGTCGACGGAGTTCTTGACGCAGATAATCCTTATAATTCGATTGCAGGAAATTCTCTTTCAGACTATCTATGAGATTGTCGTATGTCCACGAGTCACCCTGACAAAACGCTCTGAAACAGTTCTTAGCCGTACCTTTAAGAAATCCAGGGAGACATTCTATGCGAGTTTCGTTGTTCCATTTGTTGAGTTTGGCCATAAAATCGAAATCCTCTGTCCATCCGAGCACATCTTGTCGCGGATCTCCTGTGAAATATTCAACCTTATATGAAAAGCGATTGCAAGTTATCCCATCGTCGTTCGATGTAGTTATAATTCCTCCACCAGTGTCCGCTGCAAATCTATCCCCATCTGAAGCCATGACTCGAATCCACAACTGCGTTCACAATTATTAAAAAAGCACAGAATTAAATAAAACTACCAGAATTTGAATTTCTGGTCTCTCGGTGGAACCTCCAAATGTTACGCAAATCAATGTGGACGCAGTTAATTAAAATAAAAGTAATTTTATTAATTAAAATAAGAGGCACAGATTAGGCGGGAAACACACACACAAACAAAGGAATGTCCGTCGGATCGTCCGATGACGTGCACACTACTGTTACAAACCCCAAGACCCAGTTTGGCGACCAACTGTCTCCTTTTATAGCTGGGTGATCACGCCATGTTACCATAGTAACATGGGTTGATCTCCAAGGTTCTATAATGTTCTAGAACATTCTAGAAGGGACACAAACCGGAACATCCGGCGATCTCTAATGGAGGTCGGTAGATGTCGCCACGTAACATTTCCCCACTCTTAAAGCGTTGAGACTCAACGTATTCCTATCAGCAAGAGTCACACGTCAAAAATTCTTATACAATTATCAATTATCAAAGAAAATCTTATGGATCATCATTAAGCATCTATGAATGATCTTCTTGCGCAGGAATCACAAAGTAGTTCAGCACAAAGAATAATCAATCAGGCTTCCGAAAAATAATTGAACTAAAAGAATCCCTAGAATATCCTAAGATATCTAAAAGCAACACTATTCCTACTCCGAAACTATAACGATAATTATAACACTCCTTGATCAATATCTACAACTCCCAGGACAATCCTTTTACAAACTCTTAAAATGATAATACATAAAATTGATATTTTAGACAAAACCAAAAATAATTAAAACTAAAATAATAAGCACACAAAGCGATAAATAGTAAGCGGGACGTCATTTTATCTATAAATTGTTGCGGCGACTGTCCAGCTTCTGATTCACAGATTCCAATAAGATATCTAGCCAATCGTCTTGCGAGATCTTCAGAGCTCCACCTGTTTGATTAAAGTATTCGTCTTTTCCTATCTTCGGTCGTATGGAGAAAATCAGAGTATCATCGGACCATTTAGTTTTAACACTCTTTGAGATTATCATTGATTGTATCCATCCTAAGCTTTCCTTATGATTTTTGAGATTCATAGTGTAACATCCGCACGAGTCATTGCTAATTGATTCCAACTTCAAAATACATATCGAAACGATAATTTTCGGACTCTTTTGAAAAGAGTTTACAGCATTTGTTGTAACGAACAATGCAAGGCATGCGATAACCAAAAATACAATGGGATTCAAAATAACACTACACATTGACTGTTCTAAGGAAACTCTTTTGCTCTTTGTAGGATTTCCAACAGTTATCGAATTACGCATTCTTAAATCTTCGTCTTAAAAGCAAAGGGTGCATCTCGCTCTAGAACTGTAGCCGATTGAATTCGATTTCCGATTTCTCTTGTAATTTTCGACATCCTTTCTTCTCGATCACGCACTAAGATTTCCGATGCATTATCAACAAGATAATCTGGAAGAGTTCCATTATTTGGAATTCCGACGACCTTGATCGCATTCATAACACTTCCATCAGACATCTCATTTTGTTCAACAAAGGGTTCGGTTCCATTTTTTCCATCCAGATTAACCAAGGAATCAAGATTCTGTGATATTTGTTGATTCGAGGAACAATGAACGTGAGTGCAAACAAAACCAACAGTTTGTGGACTTCTTTTTTTGTTGTTGACGGTCACTCGGATTGTTGCTCGTGATCTCTTCGGGATAACCACTTTTTCAACGGACTGCAATTCTTTTGCAGAATTAAATAACTTAAACTTTGACGTAATAAAGATGACGGTTCTTGTCTCCCAATTCACGTTCGGTCGGAAGTATGTGCTGTAATCATTACACAACAACATAGCAAACTTTTCATTCCGGACGATCATTACATCTAGTAAGGCACAAATCGGTTGACCATCTTTGCTAATCGAAGAGATATTAACATTTGCATGACCAGCGATTTCGAATGGAGTACTATTACAACAATATACAGATGGACCATTGTATGATTTGATTTTCAAATGGATTTTCTTTGCCGTCTCTTCGTTTAATATTGACAGCGTAGCGCCCGTATAATACATAGCTTTTACTGGCGTTCCATTGATCTTAATCTTGGCATAGATGAGATAGTCGCAATAAGTTTCTGTACTGTTCATAGCTGTGCTGACACTCAATCATTTTCTCTTGCTAGACGTCTGCTGAATATCCTCTCTTTCCTGTTGTTCCGTACAAAACCTGGCAACATGTCCTATTTTATTGCAATTCCAACTTTTCGGTTGACCTGTCGTGTTTCTGGAATTATTCCAATCACGGAAACTGTTTGATCCTTGGATTTGCGAGGAGTTCCTGCTTTCATTCGATTTCAACAGACTATCCGACATCTTCTGGGGAACCTCGTTCTGTTTCGATATCATGTCGAACATCAGTTTGTTCATTTCCGCAGTCTGCTTGCCCATTACTTCTGTGACTTTCTAAACGATATCTGGCTGTGAATTCCCAGGAGTTCCGTTAAAATATCGATTATCTTTAATCTCTTTTGAACATCCTATATAATTGATTGAAAAATGACACTCCGAAGCAGGTTTACGCATTCCCTGCTCAACTAGTTTGGATATCCTGATTAGATCCTTAACTGTTTTCGGTTCTTGCATGAAATTCAAAATTGTTTCTAAATCGGGAATTTAAGAACTTTCGAATTAATGGCTAGAATAAAAATATATTAAAACTACAAATAGTTAAAATCTTTATAATATTTATTCTAGATCCAAATTGTTGTGTTCAATATATTCTCAACTTTCAGAACAAACAAGACAGAGGCATCTCAAGTCTTAAAAGAACTATTTAAAGATTTTTTATCTGGAAATATTAGTATCAGATTAAGTCTTATAAATCTTGTAAATAGATATTTAAAAGCTACTGAAATATTAATTCATGAAGCAGTATGCCATCTTCTGTCAATAGATCTTTTGCGGTGTAGTCGCGCTCATGTGTTTTATAAAACAGGAGAATCTCAAGAACAATAATCTGATTAGTAATGGTTTCACTTTGACTTTAATTATATTGTTGGCTTACATTAATTATTTCTAATTTTGAGCAAACAAAACTTTTAATCATTACTGTGTTATGGATATTATTATTCATTCTTAGTTTAGCTATAGACGAGGATTATATCAAAATTGTGTTTTAGAAACAATAACGTTGCGTGTCAAAACGTGTTTTACTTTAATTAGTAAGACGCGTGACACCAAAATATACTAATAATTTCCCCGATTTTAACCATTTTTAAATGGATTTGTGTCCACATTTTTACCATGAAAGCATCATTTTTAGTGTCATTTGAGCAAATATATCATTCTTTTGCACCAACTTAAGACATTTTTGACACACTTTCACTCAGCTAAAGCCCAATTTTGACCTTTTTTTATTTTTTTCTGATTTTTGTGAATTAAAAAGTCTACAAACACACATATTGACAGGCTGAAATTTTAAATCCAATAGCTCGACTTTTAAAAAAGTAGCTAACAAATAATTCAAATAATCGAGTCATAGTCGATACTGCCAACGGCTCTCTACGCTCACTTGGATCTATTAGACTATCGATTTCAATTCGTGGAATTCCAGCAACCATTGTGGTACACGTCATCAAAGACTTCATGTTCTTACACTTATTAGGGAATAATATTGGCGAACATTTCGAACTCCTAATCAGCACTCGCAGTCTCGCAGTTTATTTGGTCAAACCCTCGACATCGCCAGTCAATAAACCTAATAGGAAGTCAAACAAATCAAATCTGCAAAAAGCTTCAGTTCACACAAAATCCTCCCACATCGTAAAGCAAACTTGCCTCTTCACACAGAGGGAGACACTCATCGGCATTGGTATTGATACCGAACCAACAGCTTATGTTAGTAACACCAAAGAAACTAGCAATAACGACTATCGCCAATGGCAACAAGAATCCAATCTTGAACTTTCGAAACAGTTAAGCAGCGAAAGCGATATGATCAGAGATAAAATTCAAACTCATAACAAACTGGTCATACCATCGAATAACACGAAAGATGTCGAAAGAAACAAACTATAAACTTACAGGACATCGCAGAATTGGACGCACACTCGCAAAAGACAATGTTCAATTCTTCTGGAAGCCTCTGGAGCTCGATATCAGGCAATTTGTTAAAAACTGTTATCAGTGCAATTTGGTTAAACCTACATTAAATCTAAATTGTGATCCATTCAACAAAACTATCAACAAAGAGGCGAAACAGCAAAAGCTTCATGTTTTCAAACATGTGTCAAGCGACTTCAAGATTTTGTTCAAACAACATAGTATTGCATATAACTTTACCTTGATAGCAGTCATCGACTATACAAACAACAGAACTCGATTCAAAGTTCATCTCATACATCAAGCCTTAATTTCTTCGAGAGAACTTCCTTCAATACACGGGTGAAAGATATGGGGCTATAAGCACACCGCTTTCATCTTCAATAATGTTCAATAAATTTCAATACATTTACACTCAAATGACTCATTTGTTAATAACTCAAACACGAATTTGTTATTAACTTAAACACTTATTCGTTATTACTCACAGTTCAATGTTTACAACGCAACGTAAACGTTTTGTTAATAAAACACAACTATTTATACTCAATATTCAATGTAAAACATTCACTCTTGTATTAATGTCTGTATAATAAAGTCACGTTTAAAACACAAGCTTTAGCTTTACTATACATCTATGTATTAACAGCAAGTTATACAAAGCCACTATTATTACCATCACTTGTAGTCATTGACCTTACATACATACACACACATCGTAA
>JAQIXJ010003852.1:0-11855 GCA_034700185.1 Phthiracarus laevigatus | reverse complement strand
CAGGAGAACATTTTAATTTTGAAGCTCAGCTCAATTTTTACCAGTTTTGAGCTTAAGCTCTGCCTGTTCAAGCTCAATCTCAGGAAAATTGAGCTTTCTGCCATCATTAAAAATAAATAGAGATAAACTTTCAAATTATGATAAATAGTTCCATAAATTGTTCCAATCGCTTACTGTTAATAACCTAAATTAAATTATTTAAATAAGTTATTTAAGTGTTTGCAATAAACATTTACTTAAGCGAACGAGAACTAGCTTTTGTATACATTGAGCTTACTATTTATTTAACTTTAGCTTAACAGAAGAGTTAAAGGATTCTATAATAACATAAAAGAGATATTTATTATTTTTTTAATGTTAACTGCTTTTCAAACCCTTTTTGAACTTTACACTGACGTTCCGATATCTCTCATAACCAACAACGAAATTATCTTGAAAATTAAGCCGTTATTGCTATTCTTTGTTATCAGAATTTTTATTTGTAATTATATATTTTAGCATTGAATATTTTGGAACTAAATTATGAACGCAATTAATTATTATTTTCTATTAGCCAATGATCCAGACGGTAATGAACAGAATGCTTATGGTGTTCTTCGAAGTATAGGTCACGTTAGCGCAGATGAGAATCGTAACACTATTGCTGAGTTGACGACGTTTGTGAAAACTGAGTTAGGCATAGATGCGCACCAATTTCGCTTATATTTCATTGATTTGGATCCAAACTTGGCCGGCACTCAAGGAAAAATTGCTTTTGATTTGGGAATTTTGAATTGATAAACAAAATTAACTCAATTCTTTAAAAGAAATACTAATTACAAATTAAATTAAAATTAGGGTGACATTTACGTTTAAGTAACATTCTGTATTAGTAGAGAGTCAAAAAGATAGCATTTGCTACTTTTTTATTTCATAAATTATAAGCATATAATTGTTATATGAGCACGAATTAAATAGCATGGAGTGGTTTTAGCCCTATTTATAAATGATAATAAATGCTATTTTCCTTGAAACCGAACCATTATGTAGTTTAAATCAGAATAGTTTTTGATACCCTTTCATCAAAATATTTCTCAAAAACTACCAAAAATTCCGAACAACTTATTTTTCAAAAAATTTTAAAATTTCTTAACAAAATAAACTATGATAGACTTAGAAAATGTTAATATTAAGAAAAAGACATTATACTTTTACCTTAAATTAATTTTTTAAAAATATATAAATGCTATTTTTAAGTACTATTTTGGTCATTTATTAATGCTATTTATAGCGCTATTTTTATATTCTATAAATGCTATAATTTTGACTCTCTACATATTACATACGTGTTAATTCCAGCAAAATAATTCATTATTATATTGCTATTTCAAAAAAAATCTGATTTCAATAAAATAATAATTTTACACAAACAATTTGACGTCTCTTATTAGAGTATGAAATTGTAACTCAAACTCAAAAGTAGCTTAAAATTAGTGAGTTGAAGTAAAAATTTAATTATTGATTGAGAATGGAGTGGAGTTGGATTAAGTTTTCAATGTTTAGGTTGGAATAAAATTTTTTTATTGTTGTTTGCTTTTTTTATTTTAAACTTTATGCTGGCACCCACTTAATTATGGGGTCAAAAATAATTTTAAATAGCGCTTCGACATTTATACCTTTGAAATGATTCCAACCTATTTTAAAACTTTATCTCTAATCTATTTTTAAAGTAAACAAAAATTCAGAATGAAATTTCAGTTATGCTAATTTAATTTAACAAATAAGAGAACACAATTAAAAGCCTGATAAAGTTGATAAACAATTATGTTTAAGATCAAATTTTGATGATATTAAATAAAACAAAATTTTGATTATATGTTGTTTTTTAACCGGATCGAGCTTTGAAATTTCCAATAAAGTCGGGATCAGGCCAGGCCGGGTCTGAGCCTAACGGGTCGAAATCGGGCTCGGGCTTAAAATTTTTAACGATTTGGGAGTCTAGTTGGGACCATACCTATATATACCATTCATATAATTCCGTTATAATTGATAAGTTCGTGTAAGCCCATGATCATTCTAATGGGGTCCAGAATCATTTTGGTTTTGTCCGGGATCATTCCGGTGATTTCCATGATCATTCAGGTGGGGATCCAGAATCATTCAATTGTAGTTCATGATTATTCGGGTGGGGTCAGGGATCCGTCAGGTGGGGTTCGGGATACGTCAAGTGGGCTTATTAATCATTCGAGTGAAGTGCGGGATCAGTCCGGTGGGGTTTGTGGTTATTGGGGTGGGATTTGGGACCAGCAGGGTTGGCTCCCTAATTAGTAGGGTGATATCCTGGATCAATGGGTCCGTATCCGGGGTAAGGATCAGTAGGGTGGGGTCCGGGATGTGTCTGCTTTAATATTAAAACCTGAACCTAGTGTACCCGCCAAACGCAGGCAAATTTCTAGTTATCAATAATTATTACAATAATTAAAAACAGTTTCACAACAAATTTCAACAACTATTGAATGAAAAATTTATTGAAAAGAAAAATTGAAAAATTTTATAAATTTATTTTTATGTATTTAATCAACGGTTCAATTCGTGGATCAATAACGATGGTTATCGTTTAAATTGGGATTTCCATTGAAATATTGTCACAACAATTATTGCACACGAAAACATACTATACATTATAAAATAGATATATCATAACTATAAATAATTGCTTTCTATTGTGTCGGTAAGCATAGTATCATAAAAACAAATTTAGCCATAAATTAAATTGGAAAGGAGTTAAATTTGTTCGACAAAGATTCGACAAAGAAGGGTATTTTTGGATTCCCTGAATAGCGTAAAGTTTCAATAGACTTGGGGATTTGCCTGGTTCGGCCACAAAATAGAATTTTCGAGTTGGGGAATTTCGGGTTTTTTTGGTAAGCCAAAGCCTCTAACACCACATGCGGGGTTCATTCGATAGGTAATGATAATATTTATCAATTCATATTATAGTCGTTTACATAAAAGCCTCCGTTCCCGAAATAAAAAATAAAATGTAACTTTTTTAAGCACACTTCCAAAAAATTTCTAGAAATAGGTTGATTAAAATAAAGAATATGATCACAATTTATTCAAATATGAATAATCGGTGCTGAGTCGTGAGCCAATTAGCGTATACAGCATTAATTGACGCTCGATGCGTATTACTAGCATTAACGGTTTAACAGTTACCATAGCGATCTTACAGTTACAGGCCGACTACCGGTATTATAAAAATAGATAAGCGTACCAAACAAAAAGTTTTGCTTATTGTTTTGCGCGTCAATTTTGATTAATTAACAATTATAAACCCAATAATTCATATTTATGTAATAATTATAAAACCCATATTGAATTTTTGGCGATTATTGGCTCAAATGATATATTTGTATAGATGTTGGGAGTAAAACAATAGGCGCGCAACCATTATATAATCGAGGGGTGACTGTAGTGGAGTGACGAGACGAGTGGTGCAGTGCTTTATGTAATAATTATGCATTAATAACGGTTATGTGATTGTCAGTGATTGGAAAATGGCTGATATAAACAATGATATGAGTGACACGAAACCGTTCATACCATTCAACCAAAAACAAATGCTTATCTACACTGGAACTGGTTTCAGAACCGATGTGGAAACGCTTTTCGACCAATTCGTTAAAACAAATTCAAACAAATTCGTTTGTTTCGCCAATTGTTTCGTCCAAATGAAGTTTTCGTTCATTTTTCGGTAAACAAAAACCATTTTAAATATTTTAAATTTCTTTCGATTAATCGACCGGTAATTTGTTTGACGAATTAGTGGCCGTCAGAGCGATAACGATATGCGCGAATTGATTGACGAATTCTATTTGGAAGCGTTGGCTCAATTGGTTAACGAACAGAAGCCGATGAATCGTCGAATCGCTTCCGTTTACCTTCTTTACTGTATTTACGTGAAACAACCGTTGGATATGAGTCTGAAGACTCGAATGGACGTGAAAATTCGCGTGACATTCTTGGAATGGACCAAAATCACCGATTTTATGGCACAATGCGTATCATTGTCCGAATTGGACGCGCCATTCGTTTGGACGAAACTATTATCGTTGAACGCAATTAATTACGTGTATTACAGTTACCAAAGCGTCGGTCCGTCCAATACGAGACTATGCCACTGGTTGTTCGGTAGCGGCAGTTCGGTGGCAGACAATTACGCAAACAATTTGCATAATTCGTTGGACGACAGGCTATTCGAGTTGCAACTGATTCACGACGGATACGTCCACATGAAGAATCAGATGAGAAAAGTGGATAATAATCCGAATAACGCTTTGGTTCCCAATGTGATCAAAACGGAACTGTTTGGCGATACGATTGGTTCGCTTAATAAATTTGTGGCCGATTTTCACGATTTCAAGAAGGATTATCGTGGAAGAGGTCGACCACCGCTTTGGCTCAGTGTTAAGAATTATGAACAGCGAAACGAGATCATGCAGAATATTAAAAGTTTTCCGGCTTTTGAGGAATCGAAAGACGTAAAGCCGAAAATTTCGAAGAAATCGCTTAAAGATAAGCAGAAGAAGAGTTGTAATGATAAGTTACTTTTCACTAAAGAAGTGAAAGATAATATTAAACAGTGTAAGCAAAAGCGGAAATGTTTAAAGTATTCTAAGCTTTAATTACACATAATATAACGATTATAATGTTATAATTGAGAATATTAACAATAAAAATTTTAACATTTTTGAATCACACATTGCGATTGAATTCAGATTTTTTCAAACAAATATTCTCATTCAATAAAATTGAACGGATTCCTTAACTTGTTGTTCACCCCTTGATTAACATTACCGGCCAATATCCAGATATATGCAGAAACTTTAGGTATTTGTTTCAAGTTCATAGTTTATGATATTCGATGACCAAAAGAGAAACATTCTAAAGCTATTTCTAACTTATATTTCAAAAAATAAAAAAAACAAATTTTGACAATTGGTTTATTTTAACAATTAATGGTTTTTTGCATTGAAAAAGATCTTTTTACAACGGAAACTAAAACAAAAAATTCAAGCTTAACCAATATAACATTAACCGAAAGAATGAATACAAATATTGTTTTACATCATACAGTAATAAACAAATAAAGTATGTATTATTAATGAAATAACAAATTATTAAGTATTATTTTATTGATAATTACAAAAAAAATTGGTAATTTGGTTTCAGATTTTTAAATTCGTTTATTTGGATCAAACAGTAATTCTAAACTTGTGTTTAATTGGATTACATTTTCTATCAATTAGCAACTAATAAACAAAATAAAACATCTTTATATTCAATTACCTTATATAAATTTATTTGGTTTTAAACGAAATTTATTTTCGATTATTTTAGTCTCGCGATACATTTGAAACGTTAAAATAAAACAAATTTCCCATTTATCGAAATAAAAGTTCACGTGCAAACTATACAATAATTCTTAACAATGTATCCATTCAGTTGATTGCATGCGATTATTATTAATAGCCAATCATGACCAACACTGATTTAAATATACCAACGAATAAAGTTTATTTAACAATTAATTCATTTGGAAAATATTATTCGAAAATAGAAGTCACACTAAGTTTATAAAACCAGTTTAAACCCGATAAAAGTATTCGTATAAAGTTTAAGTGAAAGATGAATGAAATGTCCGAATACGTGATTAATCCGCTAACTATTGAACTGATTTATTTGTCGGATATGCTAAACCATACAATAGACGACCACAAAGTGGAGTGCTATGCGGACAAACACACGAAAAATAAGTGGCGAATCGAAGAGGGAAGAAAATTGCAGACAATCCTGCGGCGCGTCAATAACATCAATGGCGTTAACCTCGAGTTATTGACGCTGGAGAACAACAATTCCGGTAAAAGTTATTTGGAAGACGAGGGCGTTTGCAGGTATTCCGGAGAATTGGAGTGCGAAAGGTGTGACCGAATTGGCGTTAAGAAGACGATCGCCAACATATGCTCCGAACAGAAGATGAACAATACGTGGATTTCGCTCAATTATGATACGTATAAATGGTTATCGGGAAAGGATAATATACTAACCTATCAGTCACTTAATATAAATTCGTTTAAATTCGGCACAATCGTGGACTTAACCCATTTTATCAAACACTACGACAGCAACGATAAAAACCTATATAACAGTAAATTACACGTGGCTCGCGATGACATTATAGCCGAGTTTCAGAACTATAAGAAGAGGTTAATTGTCAAGTTTCGCCTATCGAGCGGCGGATCCAATAAGAGATATTTGGTTAATATGCGGTACAAACTTGAATACGATTACTCGTCGTTTAACTCGATAGTGGTGTGCGCTGAGAACAGTTCCCTCAAAATCTACTTTATTTTGAATCATCCGCCGATACTCTATATGCTCGAAAACGATCTCATCGAACATTCAATGAATTATAAGTCGAATCGAAATCGATCAAAGAATAATATGCACCAACCAATAGGCAACAACTGGTCCGATTCGTACATTGGGATACACACCGATGAGATAACCACTTCCATCAATTGGATTCGCGACAACGAGTTCTATGGCGTCACACCCGAAACGCTGGGAAAGTGTAATGTACTGATGATAGACATTCCGCAGATTCGAAACGAGAACAATATACGATACAAGTACTCAAATAGTATACCAGATCCGTGGTGTGCGTTGTATATGATGAAACGTTTCGGCCAAATACCCGTTTATTTTGCCAGCATTAACGAACGCAAGTGTATTAATAGCAATGAGATCAGTTATCTCACCGAAACCATTTCGCTACCATTTTCCGTGAATTACGCTTACAATGCGCTGTTTTCCCACACTTTTCAATCGTCGGATGAACTGTTTTTTAAGTTCGAATGCGCGCAGTTTATCGAAAAAGTGGAAGAGTATACCAGACTGTGTCCGAAAGCGACAGAAGATACGTTATTCCAACTTTTGGCGATCAGCGACCGATGTTCGGTTTATCGCACTTTGAATGCGTTACAGAAGATATTCGTTCATTATAAGAAAAAATACGATAAAATTAGCCACGAAAACGTTGATATGAATTCGTTTAACACTGAAATTCAAGACATTCGCCGATGTATACTAACGCCAACGCGTCTCCTACTTCTTCCTCCGCAACCGACGCTCAAAAGTAGATTCATAGTGAACGCCGAACCAGACTATTCCATACGTCTTGCTGTACGCGAGGATAATTTACTTGGTCTCAGTTTTACGGTACAGCGGTCTGGTTCGCGCATCAATCAAAGCAATTTCATTAAGAAAATCGTTAAGACTCCGCTAATGAATAGCTTGAAAATTGGTAACAGAATGTACGAATTTTTAGGTTCGTCTTCCAGTCAACTCCGAGACTACGGAATGATTTTGTACGCGAGAGACAGTTACGGGCGAACCGCGTCTTCGATACGCGAATCGGTGGGAGATATGAGCAAAATTCGACGAATTGTACCGAAATATGTGGCGCGACTTGGGTTAGTATTTTCACAAGCGATGACACATATCTATATCGACAAAAGCACAAAAGTAGACGTGTATCCCGATATTGAGGGCTGCTTTAAACCTGACTTTAAAGATCCCACAAAACTAACCAAAGATCGTTACGTATTTTCCGATGGAATCGGAATGGTTTCCGAAGCGATTGCCGAAAAAGTTTACCAACAATTACCGAATGAATCGGTTCATAGACCGATAGCGATGCAAATACGATTTGGCGGATGCAAAGGTATGCTTGTAGTGAATCCGAAGCTTAAAGGCGAACACATTATATTCAGAGAAAGCATGAAAAAATACGAATCGAATGACAGATCATTAGGTATCCTAAAACTATCGGCCGCCAGACCAGTATATTTGAATAGACCATTGATCGCAATACTGGAACAATTGAAAATCGGTTCGCGTGTGTTTCTCGGAATGCTTATGCATAATTTGAAAAGTTTGGCCAATTCATTGGTATGCGAGTGTTCGGCGTTGACATTGCTTCAGAATTCCAGCAGTTTATGCATTCCGTACGAAAAACTATACACATCTGGCATACCATTCCTATGCGAACCTATATTTCGTCAAATTGTTGACTGTTTGATACCGTACAGAATCAAAGAATTGAAATCAAAAGCCCGAATCAAAGTGCCGATGGAAAATGGAAGAATAGTGTTCGGTGTGTTAGACGAATCCGGTAGTCTAGAGTATGGCGAGATATTCGCGAAGTTAACGCATTTTACCAAAGATGGCATTTCGAATGACAAATATTTTATATTGGATGGAGAGGTGATGGTCACGAAATTTCCGTGCTTACATCCGGGAGACGTAAGGAAGTTGACCGCTGTTAATATACCGGCGTTGCATCACATTAAGGACTGTATAGTGTTTCCGGCCAAAGGTCCGCGACCTCACACCGACGAAATGGCTGGAAGCGATCTGGACGGTGACGAGTACGCCATATTTTGGAATTGTGACCTGATTTTTGACGGACCAAACATGCAACCCATGCACTTCCCCACTGGAAACGCTCAGGAGTTGGACCACGAGGCAGAGGTGGAAGATATACTAAACTTTTATTGCGATTACATACTTAGCAATAATGTTGGATTATTGGCGAACGCGCATCTGGCGAACGCAGACTTTATCGAAAATGGCATTTTTAGCAAAGTTTGCATGAGTTTAGCGGCTAAATATGCGGTGGCTCTTGATTTCTCGAAAACCGGAATCGTTGAACCAATTGATATGTTAGTAAAGCCGATTATTTTGTAGATTTTTGTATTTTCAAGAACACATGTTTTGTATATTTCTAACAACTATTCTTCACTTGAACAGAAAAGAACGACCAAAACTGTATCCCGATTTTATGGAAAAATTTTCGGAAAAGCGAACATATTTATCGAACAAAGTTTTGGGACAGCTTTATAGGCAATGTTGCACTTTTGAAATGGGTATACAAAGTAAAGTGGATTTGGATATCAAAGCCCAACCAAATCCTAAGTTTGAATTAAATGGTAATTTAACAAATATTCCTTTTAAAGCTATAATTTATTCCCCAAAACATATTATTTTTATTACTCAATTTTCCGCGTAAAGGTTGGGAAAACTACGAGGAATCAGCGACGAACGCATTCATTCTATACAAAGACAAAATATCGTATTTACTGAACCAATTCGGTGTTGTTAGCGAAGCGGCATTACTCAGCGGCGCGTACACCAAAACGAATAAGTTTACTACCGGTCGAAGCGAGTCGAACGATGTGCACGAATTGCTCGATTCGCTGGTCAGCAAAATTTTCGCCGAATTTAACGCACGATTCAAGAGCGAATGTGACGAATGTGGTCCCAAAGAGCGTCAATTGAGGGCGAGCTCGTGGTATATGGTGTCGTATAAGTTGAATCAAAACTTATCGCCGCCTTATTTTGGTTTCGCGTGGACTATAACCGACGAGTTGTGTAAAATCATTGAAACAAATAACGGCAACAGTAATAGCAATAGCGGTTCGCAATGCAATGAAACGCATGATTGTGTCCGCAATTCCGCGGAGGTTTTGGATAATTATTTGATAAGAGAAGGATTGCATAAGGATCCGGATGTCGATAATAGTGGAGATATTTTTAACAACCGATCAAAAATAATGGCCGCGAGATTCGATACTGCGGAACGGGTACTAAAAAATTGGTTAGAAAGACAAGACTACCTGTTTTTTAGCAAAAAAAATTCGTTCAAACCGATGTCGAAATCGGATAAAATAATTTCGGACATGGATTCAAAGCTAAGAACACGACTAACCGATTTGAAAGCAAAAGTGATGAACGAAGCGATCGATACGGAAAAGTGCGTAAAACCACTTCGAACCCCCGGAAACTTAGTGATGACTTTTATGAAAGACTTGGTTAACGAATGGCTTTCGTTGGATTTATTCCTCAAGAATAACAGCATATTCGATTCGCCGCTCATTAAATTCGGATTTTCGGCGCTGCTAACGTTAAACCACTTTTTCCGCACTCGACAAATGTCGCACATATGCGACACAAAGTCGAACTTCGAGGTAGCGATTCAGGCGCCCATCGAAAACGACACGTTTTACTTCGCGTTACCCGAAGACCAAAAGTCGAAACCGTTCGTCGATTACATAATCAAACAAACCGACCAGTTTTGCCAGAAACTTCAAGAAATCAGTGGTGTCCAGGAAATTCGGCTCCAGTTGTACGACGTTTCGAGCTCTAAAATGCGACATTGCTATTTGCTGACCGCTTGCGGAACTGTTTGGGCTTTGCAGACCTTGAAAAATTTAATATCTCATCCGTGCTTTTTCAATGACATTCCCGATCATAATTGGACACCAGTTTAACATTCAATTTTTAGTTTAATGTTCCGTGTTTTAGGTTTTCATGTTTTTTTAATGTGTATTATATACAAAAAATTGCTATATATTTATTTTAACAATTCTCATGTCTGTTTTTATTGTATTGTATTATATTTTATTTATTTGCTTAGTTAATTAACACTTATTATATATATTTTTATTGTATATTTCATTCAGGTTAGAATTGATTTTTACTCACATAAAATAAACAAAATGACTGATAAAATAAACTTAAAAACAAAAAACCTTGAATTTTTAGGCTTAAAGATTAAGATAAAATTTTTTAATCGATAACAAATGAGTGGATTAATTATGTAAAGGTATGTTAGAAAAGAACTCGTCCAATCGATTCAATATCAATCAGGTTTGGGAACACGATTGGGTCAATCAAATATGGTACCAACGAAACCCATATTTTAAAACAAATCTTTCATTTTAGTTTAAATAAAAGTGTTTATCGAGTCGGTTTCATTTTACTTCTTTTTAACTGTCTAATTGAAACCCAATGCAGATAATTTAAGACCCAACAGCGCCCATACTGATAAAAAGTATCTGTGACTTTTATGAAAACTGTTAACGTTCATTGTGATTGGCTAGGAATGCATGTGAAATATAAGTACATCGTTAGCTAGAAATTCTATTAGGCTTTTGTAAATTTAGTGTTAAAATTTGCGCGTGAATCTAAATTATATTCATTATTTCAAATGTAATAATGATTTAGAATATACAAATCTAGTGGAGTATTACAAATGCTGTTAATGCCAGTTAATAATCGTTTCAACGATTTTGATATTTTAAAATTGGCTTAAAACCAAATCGATTTAATTTACTTTATTCTTATTTTCTATTTCAATCAATTCTGGAAATTGATATTTTTTGTTGGATATTCACTAAGTAATTGGTTTGGAGATTAGTTAAAGCATGTTTCTGTTGAATATGTTTTGGTCTTCGAACCAGAATGACGGTCAGGATATCGAGAAGAGTAGTGTACCGCAGACTAACGCACAGCAAATTGTGGATCACATTAATGATGAAAATATGGAACAAAATTCTGAAGATTATCCAAATCCAAAGAAGATAAACGCCCAAGAATTGACCAAAATCCATAAAATACCGATATATGAGTTTAGACAAGTTTCTGAAGTATTTGGTATTAATGGTTACTCATTAGATAACACAACGTTTAAAGAGTTAATGGATGAAACTAAAAACAAAAACAATTTATTGGGCAAAGGATCGTTTGGTAAAGTTGCAATAATTAGAGGAATAAAAGATAATGAAGAATATGCGTGCAAACAAATGCATTTGAAAGATAAAGACGAGAAGAAGACAAAAAAGTTAAATGTAGATTTCATGAATGAAGTATATTATTTGGTTAATTTAAAGAATGAGAATATCGTCAAATGCGTGAAACACTTCCGCATTAATGATTATGGATTTATGGTTTTGGAATACGCTAAAGAA
>JAQIXJ010003851.1:0-11861 GCA_034700185.1 Phthiracarus laevigatus | reverse complement strand
ATTAAACCAGTTTTAAATAACATAACTGATCGTTTGCATTCGTTAAACAATATGCGTTAATAACGGTTAAGGGTTATTAGCTTTTAAACAATATATTTTTACTTTTCTCGAAATGTTTTTACAACAATAATGTGCTTAAAAGCTAGATCACCCTTATGTTATAATTTTTAATTTCAATTGTATTTCACTTTCGCTTAAGAAAAATAAAAGTGAAAATTTTTATCACTTTTGCTTTTAACTTCGAATAAGTGAAACAACACCATTTAAAACTTAACTACCTTAATATATTCTTTAAATTATTCTCTTTTTCAACCATAAAAATTTAATTTAAGCATAATAATCAAAATGCTGCTTATATGATTTAATGATAGGATTTTTAAATGGGAAATTGAAAAAAATATAAATAACAGCTTTTAAATCAATATTAACTTTTATAATAAGTTTTAAATTTTTACAAAGGAATATTATATATAGTTTAGTAAATAATTGATAGTTGATATGAATAACTTAAGTAAATAAAAAAGATCAACTAAACTTTTAAATTTTATTCAAAGTCTATTGATTTTTTAAAAAAATGTTGTTAATCGGGAAATAACTATTAAATTCTTATGTAATTATAAAATTCTTTGAAGAAATGTAGATTACTTGAAATCTTAGTTTAAGTTTTCGGATTATTATCAACACTTATACATACATAATCGTTTCTTAACCTATTTGAAAGTCATGCATGTACAAAATGCAGTGATAATTAATTATACAAATTCTGATATACAAACCAGACAAATCGACTTTCACAAAAAAAAAATAAAAATTACCTTTTAAACAGAAATAATATAAGCTATTTTGTGAAAGCTAATGATTATAAAATCACGATAAACAATTTTACAAAGTAGAGTTTTATGACTGTAGCCGTTTTGTTTTGTGTCATTTTTTAACTGTCACTATATTTTCATGTCTATTGATATCATTTGATTTGATAAAAGAGCAGTCTGACAAATTTAATAAATTAAAGTAATAAAATGATTTCAACGAATGCCATCCATAATATATCATTTTTTATGATTAGATATCCAAACGCATGGAACATATTAGTTTGTGGATTATTAGCTCAAATAAAAGGGAAACTTATTAACAAATTGCTGGTGATTTGATAATACAAATCAAAACAAAAGTGCAACTTTTTTCATCTAACTTTTCAATATTAAATATACGGTTTTGATAATGTTCTTCTGGTTGTAAGTGCACATCTTTAGTTGCAATAAAAATTGATTAAATAAAGATCCATTTGGTTACACTATTATTAAGTCATCATTATTTTAGAAATACAAATTAATTATACAAAATCAATATATATAAATAACAAAATTTGTCTGTTGTTTGTTTGTCTGTTAATCTGTCTGTTTGTGATGACCTAAATAGGCGCCTCCCCTGGAGGTTTCACCCACTCGACACCTATATCATTGGATTCAGTTCAAAGAGAGGAGTGCATATCCGGAAGATTTAAGTTGGTGGGACCCCTCCTTAAAAAATGGCGGTGGAAAAAAGGATTCAATAGCACAATATTTGACCCTCCCGAACTTACACCTCCACTTCAATTATATCAATGGGTTAAGATCAAAGAGAGGAGAACAAATAAAAGGGTCTTGAGGTGATTGGCACCCCCTCATCCAGGAGGGGTCCAAAAAGAATTAAAAAGACTCTTTAAAACCTATACCAATCGACTCTATTGAATAAGCTGAGTAAAATGAGGGGTCACTCGAGGGGATGGGCATCCCTTTATACAGGAGGGGTCCAAAACAATGTTAAAATACACAGTCATAAGCCGTTTGAAACTAAAAATCTTTACTAATATTTTAAATTATTGCTTAATTATCATAATAAATAGAATGACAAAAATATTTAATGAGTTTTTTTATATGATTCACATTATGGATTGTATTCACCTTATTTAAAATTTTGAATTTTTTAATATGTTATCTACTAAGTTTTTAACTTTTGTTAGAATAATATTACATTTTTAGAAATGGTATTTTGTAGAGGGTTTTTAATTATTTAATTTTCTATTTTAAGTGAGCATCTTAATCTTATATGAGCACACTCAGAGGCATCAAATAATTTGAATTAATTTAGAATGATCATTATAAGTACGCTAACTTTGATTTTCTTTTTTTTGTTGTTATAAATTTTTTGTTTATATTTATAATAAAAAAAGTAAAAAACATTTATAATTCTTAACACTTCAGTAGTAACACAAAAAATATTCTATCTATAAAAATGAAGAGAAATTTTTATCCCAATAGGTAACAATTGTATTTTTGGAGTTGCGCCAACTGTACTACAGTTGTTTGTTAGAGAACCTTCTTTAACGCCTTAAGGTACAAAAAGTAAAGCTTCTAGTACGAGAAGTCGTACTAAATGATTGAAGATTTAGAAATCGTAAATACAAAACTAAAATTAACTTATTTATGAGCGCAATTTTAAACATTGTGTTAGTGCTTCCTTACTATTTGTTGACATTGTTAAATTTAGAACAACTGGTTAATGAAAGTTAAACTATTTTCTATTTCCTATTAAAGATTTTTCTTTGTACGAATTCTTTCTTCCCTAACAGGATTTGTGCATTGACTTAATCCTAAAGAAGGCTCTCTGAATAAAAACTGTAGTATACTTCAATTATAAATATATGATTTTGTATAATTCTAAAGCTCGAAGCTCAACATCCATTGAGCTTAAATTAATAAGCTCAAGCTCAAAGTTGATTCAACGAGCTTACTGAGTTTATGTTGAGCTCATCAAAAACAAACTTTTACAATAAATTGTTTAAAAATTTTATATAAACAATGCATACATCAATAAAATATTTTTGCTTTTGAGAAAAATAATAAAAATAATCTTAATTACAAGCTTTTGAATTAAATTAAGCTATATTTTACTAGTAGTTATGACTTTAAAATTAGATAATGTAAAAATATGTTATATAACTAATATTAATTGTGAATTTTTAAAATTTTATGTAAAATACAAGCTCACAGCTAAGCTCAAGCCCATTCATAAAGTAGTAAGCTCAAGCTCAGGGTAGCATTTTATTTTTGAAGGTCAGCTTAATTTTTTCCAGTTTTGAACTTAAGCTTTGCATGTTCAAGCTCAAGATTAGGTAAAATGATCTTTCTGCCATCATTATCAATGACATTGATATTGTTGAAGTTTAGCTCATCATTTATGAATATATTTTGAAAGTGGGTGTAAGGTGAGATTTTATAATAAGACTATTGTCCAGTTATCATCTTTGTTGATCAATTAGCTCAAAGTTGAAATTCGTAAAATTATTCCAATTCCTTCTATTAATTAACAGTGTTTTTCCACATAAGAGTTAATTTCAATTGCATTTTTGAAATCTATTAAAAGCGCTTATTTCGATTACATTTCAATTTTCTTTTTTAATTTTCAACATAACAACTTAAATTTAAAAAACTATTATGTCGACTACAAAACATCTGAGTCCTTTAAGACCCAATTAAATAGTGATCTAAGTTGGAAAATAATCTAAAAATGTAACAAAATTTAAGATTACAGTTTTTAGTAAAAAACTATTATATAAAACTTTGATGACTTATTCATTTTGCTGTTATAAATAACATTTAAATATCAATCATAAAAATCAGACGAGCCATCGATTATCATCTTGACCATAATATCAAATGCTACAAAAAAGTTGATAACGGATTTTAAAAAAATATTTAAAAATAACCCTTATAAATTTAAATATAATTTTAAATATCACATTATTTTAAATATTAAATTTTATAATCTTTTAAAAAAATTAATCAATAGTTAACAAAATTTGTAATAAAAATGCCTAAAGAATAATTAATAATTTATTTTTGAACTTTTATTTATAATTTTTAATATATTTTTACTATACATTTTTGTTTTTTACTACATTGTAATAAATAGTATTCAGTAAGTGTTTTGGATATTTATAATCTTTATGTTAGCAGTATACCAGTATACATCAAAACTTTTCTATTGTAAAGAAAACTAATTACCCAGTAATAATATAAAAAATTAAAAATCTCACAAAAATTAAAAAAGCCTACATAATGGAATAGAAAGCATACATCCTGACGAAAAAAGACAGAAGGAGATATCAAAATTAACTTATTCTCTATTAACATATACAATAGGTAATTCACAAATTAAAGAATTGAGATCTTTCACAACTGTTATTTAAATTTATTTCCAGAAACTAGTATCTTTATACTTAATCATGACATTTTATTAGTGGAGACTAAAATATTTGAAGTTTTTATTTTGTTAAGCTAACGCTATAGTGATAAAATTTTAATAGATAACTTTTAGTTTTCAGATTGAAACACATACTTCCAAGAAAATATAATTTGTGCTGTAACAATCAGACGTTTATAAATGACAAAATTGAATTATGTCAAAGTTCAATTTATTTAATAATGAAAACAAAATTTCCTGATAAATTAGATTCATCTTTGTTAATATAGAATTATTGTTACACATATTTATCGCTTATTAGTAATAACCAAAGCAAAGCTTCTTGGCATAACATTGTCTCACATTTATTTGAAAATAGTTCTCTCGTAATGCCCATAATCGCGTTTTGTACTCACATCTCTTTGATTTTCTTGTAGTCATTAACCACATATTTTTCTTCCAAATCCAAAGTTTTGTTTTTCAAGAGATCCAAATAACCGTCCTAACTGATCCATCTCTGTCTCTTCTCCACAAACGTATTCTCCAAAACGTCATGTACAGCTAACGGACTCCAATTTAATGTTAGCTAAGTTTGATTAAAAATTACGATTTCATTATACTCTATAAAAATCGTTCACGAAGAAACTCCAAATATATTTAAAAATTTATGTCGTAATGTTTTGTGTTTTTATTGCATTCAATTAAGTTTCAAGAATTTTATAATTACATTTTAAAAAAAAAATTTTTTTTTTACACAATTTGTTTTGCTGAACATGAAAAAAACAAAGATTATTTACGGACAAAAAAAATTATGTAGTTTTCAAAACTTTAGAGGAACATATAGAAAACTTTTAAGTAAATTTTTAGAATTTTTAATCAAATAACAAATACAAATTTATTAACATTAAAGTAGAGTTATTAAATTTTAATTTTCCAATTTTGATTTTATTTTGCTTTTTCTCTTAAACAAAAGTTTATTTTTGATTTAATATTAATTTTGCTTTTAGGATTAATATTATTTTCAATTGTTTTTACTCTTTTTCTCCAAAAGTTTCAATTCACTTGTAGTTTAATTTTTTTAAGCAAAAATTAAATAAAAATAATGAATAAACTGGTTTTTAACCTTTTTATACAATTTTTTTAAAAATCAATTTACATTCAAGTATATTTCTTCAAAATGAACACACATACAAATTATTCTTATCAAATTGATACAAACTTTAAACCATGAAAATTGTTACCATTTGCAGATAAGCTTTTGTTTGAACAGTTTGTTGAATTAGAAGCTTATTGGGATATTGCATCGAAAAAACCTAGATTTTAAATTTAAAAGGTTAATATCTAATTTTTTAGGCAATTAAAATTTTTGAAAAATTAAACTTATTAGAAAGTGAGTTAAATCATCGTTTTCAATAATATTCATTTTACTTTTCCTATTCTGTCTCTTCAAATATCGTTTGTAATTCACGCAAAAGTCAGCTTAACACAAATATTTAATTGAAGGAGGTCGTGATGAAGTTATATCCAAATTCCCTTTTTGATAAATGTCTTGCGATTTTGAATCCAAATCCTTTAAATTTTTCTCAAGTTTAACAATTTTGTTTCGATCTTCAGGTTTCCCGGTGTTAATAAACACATGAGACCGACTAAATCGAGAAAGATCCATTGAGAGATATATTTCTGTAGCCTTGCGTTATTTTATTTCTTATGCAAATCTGTTTAACCTTTTTTAAAACGTCTAAAATATAAAATAGAATAAACATGAAGACTTTAATACAAAATTATTATATTTTATAAAATGTTAATCATTTAGAAACAAAAATGGAAAAAAATAAATTTCCTTAAGAAAGTGTTACGTCTTTGCGGATAAAGTTTATAGTTTTTAATAGAGAAATTAGATAATGTTAGGCAACGATTGTAAAATTAGATATTACTATTGTAGGAGAATGTGATAGAGAAAAGGAGAGAGTTGAATATTTTAATTTATAATAAATATTATAGTAAAAAACGTGCTATGAACATACTCTCTAACTTGAATAATCAATTAGCTGCAGTAACTATCCATTAAGCGATAATTAATGCATAGATGACTTTTGTTCGATTTGTTTCTGCGACAGAGTATTTATTCTTTGTTTTGGTTATTATTATTGCTCGATATTGCCCATTTTGGTTAGATTTTAGCCTTTTGTGCCTTTTTGAGACTAGAATCGTTTTTATAACACAAAATGACCTTAAAGAAGAAGTGATCTGAAGTTCTATGGTAACAACCTATGGTAACAATGCCTTGGCTTAATTTATTCCATTGAAATAATTTTTATTTTTTTTACTTTATTTCTTTATGCTATACCTATATATATAAATAATTCGCCTCTATTGGCAGTAAGTTTATTTTTTTAAATCTTCTACTTGATTAAAAATCCATTTCACTTTTTTTAAGTAATAAACAGAATTGGTTAAAATAGAAATTATTATACAGGGTCAGTGTAAATGTTTGAGACATAGTCAAGTCCTTTACATTACAATTTCGTAATAAACCACATCAGGTTAGTCTTGTCATTATACTAAGACAATTGTAATGATGTTTTTCTGCATTTTTGGCAAACTGACTTATTTCAAAACTGATAAATAAATCCTCTCTATATGTCTCAAACATTTACACTCACCCTATATAATAATCTAAGTATATTTTCAAATTAGTTTTTTTAAATTCAATAGAATTTCGATTTCTAGTGTTAAATAGCTAAATTACAACTTTTAAAGACATTTAGAGTTTCTATAGGTTAGAGAACAATTACAAAATTATTTTATTCAATAGAATATAAAAAAATAATAAATGTATTTTAATGAAAAATAGACTTATGTTTAGGCCTTATAGTGATGTGATATACATTGAATTCATTTTCCAATATATTAACTTAAAGCTTAAAATATATATTGCATAAAAATCTATTAATACTATAAAGGATCATATTAATAAACCTGTATCCTACCTTAGAATAATAGCATTAAATCATTAAAAATAGAATGCAAAAGAAATTTATACAACATAATCAAATTCTGATTACCAGATAAAATTCTTTTGATTAAAGAAAACTGTAAATATACCTTTAAATAGTGCTAATAATTAATTAATAAAATCACTGCTACTAATATTTGGCACAGCTAGACGTTTAATTTGATTAAAAATCGATTTCACATTTATTTGTGATTCCGCATTTCAATCATATTGAAATATATTAAACTAAAAGTAAAATAAAAGAACTTATTGTCAAAAAACATGTTGAAGTTAAATTAAAATACATTTAAAAACTAAAATTAAAATAAATTTAAAAAGTATAATCAAAATCAATTGAGAACGTGAAAGCAAGCAAAAAAATTAATAAATACATCAAAACTTTTTAAATTTAATTTAAAAAGTTAAGATGAAAATTTAAATATTTAATCAAAATAAGATTAATGACATGCTTATAAGCATAAGTTTTATTTAATTTAATAAATATAGAACTTTACTAGCATTTAATAACTTATTTAGTATAATTGAATTTAATATTGTAAATAAAATTTATTTGCAACATAATATATTTTAAAACATGGATCTCAATGCAAATCTCAATCTCAGTAAAATAAGATGTAAATGCAAATGATTTAATATATATCCTAAAAATAAAATGCGAAATGAAATTAAAATATATAAACAAGAATGAAAATTAATAATCCGATAACTTTGATTTTAAATCTATTTTTGTCTTACATTATTGATTTCTTTTTTTAAATAATCAAAACTTTTAATTATTATTGTCTCGATTAAAATTTTTATGTACTTTAAAACATTGTTATAAATAGTACTTCAGTAAGTGTTTATGTAATTTTCATTCATTCTTAGTTAATCTGACGTCGAGGTAACATCAAAAATGTGTCATAGATACAATTAGGCGCGTGTCATAACGTGTTTTAGTATAATTAGTAAGACGCGTGATACCAAAATATACTCATATTTACCCCGATATTAACCATCATGACAAAATTAAATCCATGTTTTGCGCCTATTTAAACCAATTTTGAGTCAAATCTGGCACATTATGACAGTTTTGGCCCAATCTTAACCCAAATTTTTTCATTTTTCCTGATTTTTATGATCTATAAAAAGTCTACAGAGTTACAGACAGACATACGGAAATGTCGAATCCAATAGGTCTACTTTTACAAAGAAAGCTATAAATTATCTTATTGAAATGATGGATTGGATAACGGGTCTGCCCAAATATATTAATGGTCTGTTTGCCAAATAATATAAAAATTTAATTTAAATTTTGATTTACAGTTTTTAAAATCATAAATTGTTGTAATCTTTCTTAATTTACTCTTTATTGCTATAAATTAGTGTCGTTTTTGAAATTTAATGCAGAAGTTGAGCTTTTTTAGCTCACTTTGAAAAAGTCGGCTATTGGATTTGACATGTCCGTAAGTTTGTCTGCGTGTAGACATTTTTAGATTACAAAAATCAGGCAAAATTTAACAAAAATAGGGAAAAATTTGGACAAAAATGTTGTCAAAATTAAGTACAATTGGCTTAAATAAGGGCAAAAAGTTGGTTAAATTTGCTTAAAAGTTACTAAAAATAGGGCAAAATTCGAGTTAATAAGGGCAATCCAGCGCTTAAAATGGGTTAAAATTGACCAAAAACGGGGCTAAACTGGTAAAAATTGACACAAAATCGGGTAACAAATGGTTAATATCGGGGCAAGTAAGTGTAAATTTTGGTTTCACGCGTCCTTCTAATAATAATAAAACATGTTATGATACGCGCCTAATTGTATTAATAACAAAATTTTGATGTTTCCTCGTCGACAGATTAACTAAGAATGAATAAAAATTACATAATCACTTACTGAAGTTCTATTTATACCAATGTTTTAATGCACAGAAAAACTTTAAGCGAAACAATACTAATTTAAAATGTTTTGTTTATTTAAAAATAGAAATCAATAATTTATGCTAATAATAGATTTAAAATCAAAGTGAGCTCATTACTAATGTTCATTCCTGTTTTACTTTTAATTTCGCTTTAAGTAAAAGTTAAATACAATTGAAAAGAAAAAAACTGTTACAGCGATAGTAATATACAAAGGAAATGAAAAGTTTTCTTAAAAGTAAAAGCAATATACAATTGAAATCAATATGGCCAAAAGTAAAATCAAAAAAAAATTTATTTGACTTTTACTTTTAAAAATTGTATTAAAAAGCGGAATAAAAAGCAAAAGAAAATTAAATATTGTAATTTCACTTATGCTTGAAGCAAAAGTAAAATACAAACAAAATAAAAAATTCTAATATAAACTAAACAAAATACAAGTATAATTAAAAATAAAACAAAAAGAAAAAGCAAAAGACAATCTAAATTAAAATAAAACTCAAAGGCAAAAGCCAGTGAAATGCAAAATTAAAATTTGAAAATTAAACAAAACAACTATAAATTGATTAATACTTATATATTATGTTATATATGCTGTCAAAACAGCTGTCAAAGTTTGCATTTATTTGGTCAATAAATGTTAAAATAGAACTCAAAAAATTTAGAAAAAGGCCAAAATATTGTGGAACTTAGTAATTTTCGTGTAAAATATGATTAAAACCTTAATGACATCTGTCGATATTTGCATTAAAAATTCCATTAAGTTTATAATTATATTTAGTTATTTTAACATTAATTTTGTTTCTTTAAAGTCTTTTCACCAGTTTATCATAAAAATCAATTAAATACCGCCAAAATATGGCAGATGCCAATGAATTTTTAACTTAAGAATTAAGCCATTTCTGACAAGGTTTGCCTGTTTTAACCAGATTTTTGTTTATTTTGAGACATAAATTTTCTTTTTCAGAAAATAGCGGCAGATGTCACTCACATTGCATTTTTTATTTTAGTTTTAAGCTCACTTTGACAAAGTCAGCTATTGGATTTGACATGTCCGTCCGTCTGTCTGTCTGTGATTCTGGATGTAGACTTTTTTTAGATCACAAAAATCACGCAAAAATGACTAAAATTGAGTCAAAATAGTGCCGAAAATGTGTTAAAATTGGCTTCAATAGGGGCAAAAGAGGGCATAAAAGTGGTCAAAAATGATTAATAATTGGCCAAAATTGTCTTAAATAGGGGCAAAAGTAGGCTTAAATTGAGTCAAAAATTACAACAAATGGGGCAAAATTTGCTTATATAGGAGCAAAATAGGTCTTAAATTTGGTCTAAAATTCTTAATATCGGTGCAAATATAAGTATATTTTGGTGTCATGCGTCTTACTTATATACCTAAACACGTTATGTCACGCGCCTAATTGTATCTATAAGCACAATTTTGATGTTACCTTTTCGGCAGCAAAATTATGAATGAATAAAAATAACCTTAACACTAACTGAAGTACCATTTATAACAATGTTATAAAGCACAAAAAAATTGTTATCGAAACAATAAAAATTAAAATTTTTGCTTATTTAAAAATAGAAATCAATAATTCAAGCAAACTATAAGTTATATTGAGCGCATTACTAATCTTAATTCTTGTTTTTGTCTAATTTTGCACATTTTTCCAGTATTTTGGCCTATTTTGTCGTTTTGAAGCTAGAATTTACTTTTTTCAAGGCAACGAGCGGCAGATGCCACTAAAGATATTCTGTTATTTTTGAAAATTATTTGTCTAATTTCACCCTATTTTGGCCATTTTGACACTTTTAATAAATATTTTGAGATTACTTTTATTCATTTTGACGCAATTTAGGTGTCCTTATTAACCTAAAAATCCCTTAATTAACATAAGAACTCGTAAAATTTAATAAATTAGAATCAAAAACTAGTTAAAATGAAACAAAAATTTCAGAACACGTTTAAATTAAGCAAAAATGAAAAAAATTGGAATCTCATCTGTCGACTATTTTGTAAAAAAGAAAAATCCTGCTCAAAATAAACAAAAATCTGGTTGGAACATGCAAACCTTAGCAAAAATGGTCAATATTTTAATAAATACTTTTACCGCATTTTTTGCGACAGTTTAAGGAATTTTCATGTTCTAAATGGCTAAAAACATAGCTCAAAAAAGTCAAAAATAATGTTAAAATTGTAAAATATAAATCAAAACTTAATTAGTTTATAACGTTTTTATAGGTAATCTATTATAGAACATGAATTACACTAACATAAATTATTTTATAGACTGTATAATTTATAAGAGAATTTCAAATAAAAATTTTCTAAACTAATCTTAGCCAAAGATAGAAGAAAGTTAGTAATCATAAACAAATAGAAACGAACGTTACAATGTCAGATATTTATGATCTCTTATTTATGTCTCTTATGTTTAATATTTTTGTTTATGAATTAATTAAACAAATAATATTTTTTTGGTTTAAAAGTGAGCGTTCTACGAATGTTTTGTTCTAATTTAATTTTTAAATTAGAAATAAAAACACTTTTTTTGAATGAAGATAGAATTATTCATTTAAGATTTAAGTAAAGTAATATAAATTAGAAGAGTTTTGGCTATAAACAGTATAAAAAGTTAAGTGATGGAATCAATGGAAGAGACTAGAGACAAGAGACAGGAGACAAGAGGCAAGAGGCAAGAGGCAAGAGGCAAGAGGCAAGAGG
>JAQIXJ010003850.1:0-11863 GCA_034700185.1 Phthiracarus laevigatus | reverse complement strand
GTATGGAAAACACAAGCGAAATATTTATACAATTCATTTATTTTTATATTTAAGTCTAAAATTAGTGGTTGGGATTATTCTGCAAAACTAATAAATTCGTTAATCTTCTCTTTAAAAATAAAAATTGGGTGATTCTATACTTCAAAATGAAAATATTGATTCATAATTAATAATTTTAGTTAAAAAAATCATAAATACCATAAAATTTGCATAAGTTAAATTATTGAGTTTACTCGAGTTAAAACTGTTTTAACCTGTTAAAGTTAAAGTTAAGAAAGTTGATAACAGGTCAAAGTGAAGGTTAAAAAATTTTCACGAGTTAAGGTTAAAAGTTTAACAAAATTCTTAACTTTTGTGAATCATCATTCAACAAATAGAGAATGTACTTAATACAGAAGGCAATGATGTTGCAAAAAAAATGATTGATAAGAAACAGCGGCAAATATCTCACTTGGGATCAATTTACAGTTAAACACAAATGTTTTTGTAAATTCGGCAATTAATTTTATAAATGTTCCCATATGTGGTTTAATTTCACAAATGATTTTAAAAAACAGGCAAAACAGTTTGTAACAAGCCTGCATTTTGCCTCAAGCCTTATAAACTCAATCGCCGAATTTACAAAAACATTTGTGTTAACTGTAATTGATTAAAAATTATTATGTTTTGTTGGATTGTGCCATAAAATGAGTTATTTCATTCTATTTTATCTCACTTTTTAAAAAAGTAGAGCTTATGCTTTTGACACTGTCCACAGTCTTGTCTATAAAGAGATTTCTCCTATTACTTATATTTATAAAGAGATTTGTTAATTTTCCATCTTGACTTAAAATAATTAATGTATTTGTGACATAAGATTGCAAATACCTAATAAAAGTAAGCTCTCTATGAAAGTGTCGTTCTTCTTTTTTATATTTAAACTTTTAAAAGTTATTTATTTCACAGTTTAGATATTATAAGATTAAAATGCCTAAAACATAATTATTGTTCATACATTATTTTATACAAGACAGGTTATGAGTACTAAGAACTACAAGTTCAAACATTGTTAAACTGTTAAATTCTATTAAAAAGAAGATAACTTATAAAATTGTAAATAATATTTGATGTAAGAATCATTTTATTGTGCTAAATTAGTTAATAAACTTTATACTGTAACTTCGTATCACAGCTTTATTGAAAGTACATTTTCTTAAATTGTCTTAAAATTAATATCTATATTGCGGATTTCAGAGACTATAAAGGTACAGAGAGATGCAAATTCAGAAATATTTGATTTTCTGTAAAATTTTGTGTTTGAACCTTTTCACTAACACAAATTTACATTAATTTTCTTTTAAAGTTTGAATGGAATTTTTTTTTTGAAACTTTGACAAAAAATAAATTAATTCTTTGAATTTTTTAGTTGCAAAAACTCATTGGCTTTGATGAATATTATTAGTGTGTGAGTGTGTGTGTGTGTGATCGCTATAAAAATATTTTAAACAATTTTTGGTGTTCTGCCACTTATCCAGCTCTAAAAAACTATCACTGGGCGCGCATCCCTGATGGCTTGGGCTCATCCGCTCGAGCATTGTGCATCATTGTTTATGATTAAATAAGAAATTTTATCAGTAGAATTACATTTACCTTTATCATCTATTATGAATTTAAATCTGTATCCTTGTCATGCAATTAAGATTTGTTTTGCTATACATATGTATAAACATTTTTGTAGTCAATCAAAAGCAAGTTACGTTCAAAAATATAGTTTAACACATAATAAGTGAGCTTTTCGTTAGCCGCTTAACCACCATACGCTAACATGCTTTTTTTAAACTAATTAATGACAGAAATCTAAACTTATCCGAAGAATGCGCAACGTCAGTGTCGTTCTTGTTATAAAAATGATTTTTATATGCGTTAAATGTTCGGCGCTTTATCAAGTGCCAAAAAATGATAATTCTGTGCTCACTTCATTGCCATCCGCTCGAGCGTTGTTATCACTGATTATGAGTTTATGATTAAACAAAATATTTTAACCTTCAGCAATAAAATTACAATATTATTAAAGGTGCTAACTGATTGGTTTTTAGTGGTCTATTAATGGTTGAATTATTATTTTCCGGTTGGTTTATTGTTTATATATTTGAAAATATACAGCTGTTACTAAAAGTAACTTATCACTATATAAAACAACAGTTCATAGGGAAGCGTTTCTAATGCGGCTAATGATTAGGTTTTTTTAAGAAAAATAAAAGTTTTATTAATGGTTAATTGTGTGGTTTATTGGTTTTGTTTTTTAAAAAAATTATTTTCATAATAAATTATTGTAATAGTTTGGATTGGTCTTGTTTACAAACGTAAATTTAAGGTTCGGGTTGGTTTTTAAAAGTCAAACCATTAGCAACGTTAACATTAATGTATATGAACAATTATGAATTTAAATGGGTAACCTCGACACGCAATTAAACTTTTTTGCATTATACGGTAAACATACTTATTATCTAAATAAAAAGTACGTTATGCTCGAATAAATAGAAAATATTTTGTAAAAGATACAGACAAATATATATATATTAACAATGTCTAACAGCAAGGATTTTAGCAATAAAGTGGTAATTATTACAGGCTCAACGTCTGGTATTGGGGAAGGAATTGCTATTTATTTATCAAAATTGAATGCAAAAGTTGTGATCACCGGTCGAAATGGGGATAATGTTAGGAGAGTTGCTGATCACTGCAAATCGGTATCACCTCAACAATTAGAGGTTAAACATTTATTTGTAATTTTAGTCTCACTTTATAATTACAATTATATTTTAGTATAAAAAATAGTTACCATTCATTTAAAAGTTGTTGTTAACATTATGGCTAGAAATTAGTATATAAATACTGATAGATTAACAAATGAAATGAATACATTATTGTAAATAACTTTTAGCCTTTGGAAGTGATCGCTGATTTAACTATCGATGATGACGCTAAAAGTCTAATTAATGCAACAATAGAAAAATATGGTCAAATCGATGTATTGGTTAATAATGCCGGTATTTTCTGTCCGACAACCATTTACGATCAAAATTTAATGGAAACGTATGAAAAAGTGATGAGATTGGACTTAAGATCGGTTGTATATTTATCGCATTTAACTGCTCCTTATTTGGAAAAAACTAAAGGAAATATTGTAAACATATCTAGTATTGGAGCAATAAAACCCGTAATACTATTTTACTTAATATTACTTTGTATTATACTTTGTAATTAAAAATTGTAGAGATAAAAATTTAGTCTGAGCCTAAGCGGTAAGCTAGACTGACAGCTAGTGTGTAAGCTAAGCCTGCAATGAAGTTTATGGGCTTAGACCACCCTATAACTCCATAATATAATGCACAAGGCTCTATAAGTTTTTTATAAATTCATAAAGTCAGTTTCAAAATTAAACTATTTTTTAGTCTTCAATGATGTTTTTATAAATTTTTAAAAATAAAATTTACTTCATAGAGTTTGGCAACCTTCTAGGTTCGAGGCTTATTCCCTATTGATGAAAAAATTTAGGCTTAAGCCAAGTCTACCTAAGCTTACACTGTTTATGTGTATCTACTGTATACTTGTACTCCGAATTAACTTATAACGGTCACGCTTTAACGTGGACACATCAAACCCACTGCCATTTTAATCAAATTTGTTATATTTCCTCAAACCTCTAAAATCAAAAATAATACTTACGCTTTAGTTTATTACACTTTTGTTTTATGTTTATGCAGACTTTATACGCTTCAATATGTTGTATGGCTAAATGTGCGTTAGACATGTTCACTAAATGTTTGGCAATTGAATTGGGACCAAAAGGAGTACGTGTTAATAGCATCAAGTATGGAATATTTTTTAACAATACATATTTATGTTAATTAAACTATTAATACCCGATTAATTCGTTTTCAACTAGTGGAACCTTGAAACACTTTTTCACTTATTTAGAAATCTTGTCATTCTTTTCTGTATTTACAAAAACCAGTTTATAGCAATTATTAGACCGTCTAACGTTTAATATTCTTTAATGTGAACGTCGTATAATGTTTTACAGTTGTATCTCTCACTAATTTTGTGCCCCTTAAATCAATTATTATTATCAGCTATAAAATTTTTTTTAGTGTAATAAAGTGTTTGTCAGCTTTGCGGGAATATAATTATTTTATTAATTTAATTCGCTCACAATAAATTATGTGGTCTTATATGACCTAATATTTACACATTTGGACGTGAAAATCACTTAATTAACATAAGAAATTGGTAAAATCCCAGACGTCAGATAAAAAGTAAAAACTATTAACTACTAAAACATTGTTGTATTGCACGAGGAAAAAGTGTTAAATGCAACAATAGAACAAAATGACAGTTAATATAAACCATATAATGCATTATTCGTGCTCTCTATCTCTCTCTCTCTCTCTCTCTCTCTCTCAATTCTTTAAAAACTTTTTCTTAGGCGTTTCTAATATTTAAGACAAACAACTCACTATTTAATGTGCTCCACTATATTTAAATATGCTATTTTTATTGATTTAATTGTGCAATACATTAAAGTGTTTTTAACCTAAAAAATAATATTGTTTATCGCGCAAGAAATACGTGTAAGATTTAGCAAAATATAACGGGCATATTTTAATTTTAACAAAACAATCCAAATCAACAAATAAATCGTAATTTAATAAAATTATACACATCTATAGTTTCTTTCATTTAAATATTTTTTAGTCGTCACTATTACACATTAAACTCATTAAATATTAGAAATTTTAAGTTATTTTCGTTGACTGAACACATTCTTACAATTTTTTCACTTGTATGTCAACGTTTGTCAATTATTTCAAATAATTCACGAAATTTGTGATCACAAACGTTGACATACAAGTGAAAAAATTGTAAGAATCATTAAATATTGTTTTATTGTTGAATATAACACTATAACACTAACATACTATACTGTTGAATATCATTTTTATTATTTAAAATCATTTTTAGATGTTGTGTAAAGGCATCTTTACTAATCTAAGTAAAAATAGTGCATTTTAAAATACTAGGATAAAGTGACACACAGAAAAGATTCTTATAAATATAAGAAGCGATAAAACTAATTTAAATTAATATTGGAGGATAAAATCACAGAGATTTTTAATTGCACATTAAAAATTAAAATTTTAGCTCTATTTCTACAGAAAAAAATCGTACTATTAAAAATCTTTTGCTATAAAAACTTACATCGATTTGATAAATATATTTCCTAAACAACTGAAAATTTATTATTCATTAAAATTGCGAATCCAAACTAATTTAAAATGCTTATTGATAATATTTTAGCGTTGGTGCGGTTGAATCAAATGTTGGCGCTGAGTTTGGCTTTTCTCGAATAATAAAAGAAGTGGCCAAACAAACCCCACTTGGATTATTAGGCAAACCGGAAGATATAGCATACCTCACCGCATATTTAGCATCAGATGACGCAGCATTTATCACCGGTTCAACCGTAGCGGCAGATGCTGGAGCTTTATTGGCTAATTTAACACTTGATTTTAAAAAAGCTTAATTGCTACGCATTCATTCGTTTACAGTAAAAAACAAGATCGATACGGTCATAATATTTGACTTTGCTATTTATATTTTAGTTGGTAAATGGTCGCTCGCTTTCTTCTTTCGCTCGCTCCCATAAATTAATATTTTTAATAGTTTATAAGAATTTCTGTTATAAGTTATAATTAAAGCATGGAAAATTAAATATAATAATTTTTTTATCGGTAAATGCGAGTGCTCTGAGAATTATTTTAGGGGTATTACTATTAAAATCAAGTTGTTTTGCACACTTTATAAATCAATATAAATAAATATTTTGAACATAAAAAAATTTAAAATATTTTTAAATTATTTTAATATATTTGAGAAATTGTAATTCAAAAACGAATAGTTTTTGAGACACCACCATTATTTAGCTTTTCTTTAAAAATATTCGTAAATTTTTGTGAGTTTTATTAGTACTATTGAAATTTTTTATTCTCATATATCCAGAAAAACAATTATTTTCCGAGCTGGGTTAAAACTTTAAAATATAAATTAATAATTTAACAGCTTTTATTCAATATTATATTCAATATTTTTGCTTAATAATCTATATTATATCCAATATTTTATTAATTTAAGTTATCAATAATAAATAAATAAAAATTATTAAAATTAACTTTTTATAAATCATTATTTTAGTTGTCTTAAGTAAATATATATTCAATATTTTGGCTTTTAAATTAATATTATAATCAATATATTAACCTAAAATAAAAAATTATTTTCCGGGCTATTGTTATATTATGTTAAAGGCAAATGAAATCAAGTACAAATCACTTTATTATCGCTTGATAGCGGCATATGCCACTTTAATTTCGAATAAAATTTTGTTATTTAAAGCTGATTGTGTCCATTTTTACTCAATATGACCCTTAATATTCCTTAACTACAGCAAATTATAGGCATATGCCACTTAGATATTAACTTAAATTATGGTTATTTTAGATATATATGATCCGATTTGATCCTATTTCGAGCCTGAATTTCCCAACTTTTACATCAAATAACGGCATATGTCACTCTAAATTTAAAATAAGCTTTGAAATTGTCGAAATTCCCTTATGTTAATTAGATTTTGGCCATTTTTAGCATAAAAATCTCTTTTTAGAGCAAAAAAGGGGAATATGTAACTCAATTTTTATTCTTAGTATTTGCCTATTTTGGCCAGATTTTTGTTATTTTTTACCATTTTGAGCATGATAACTATTTTTATAACAAAAAGTGGCATATGCCACTCATTTTTGCCTAAATTTAAACATTTTGGCCAATCTTTTTTCGTCTTTTTAATATTTTGAGTAGGGAAATTACTATTTTTACAACAAAAAGCGGCATAATCCACTCAAATTTTAACCTAATTTTTCACCATTTTTATGTATTTTCGCCTATAATGACGAAATTTAGGCCATTTTTAACCCCTTTAATGCCAGTTTTGAGCTTACTTTTAACCATTTTGAACATATTTTTTTGTCCTTTAATCCTCAAAATCCCTTAATTAGCATAAGAAATTTGTAGATTTCCTTTAATAGAGATCCCTTAATTAACATAAGAGTGAGGACATCCAGACATACATAGTCAAATCTATATATCTGAAATTTGCAGTCGGATAAAAAAGTTTTTATCTGACATCTGGAATTTGGGACATTTCGGGAACTAAATATTTTTTGAATTCGAAACACAAAAATTTACACTGAATATTATGAAATATTTTTAAAATAAATTTTTACTTATTGCTCAAGTAAGAATTATTAACAAATACTAAGCTAGTGAAAACTGGTTAAGCTATGTCTTAGGTAAACATTGAATATTAAAAATGTGATAGTTTTGAAACTATAATTCCATAAATATAAAAATTAACGCCTTATTTTCGTACTGTAGATCAATAAGTAACTCATAAAAAAGGATTTTGTTCTATATTTAGAAATTACTAGTTAAATATTGTGAAAACAGGATTTTTTTTGAAATGATATACAAATCCGGGACTTTTTTCAAAACGAGCAAAACCGGGAAAAATCTGGAAAATAAAACCACTTTTAATTAAATGGTTATATTTAATAGAAATTAATAAATAAATATCCCGATTATGTGTTCAAAGGAAAAAACCAAGATTTACCAGGTAATCTCTATCCCTACTTATCAGTTTTTTTATAATAAACTAAAAAACTTAATCCGGATTTTTAGTTATCACTTCTTAATCCATAAGATATGGAATTTTGGCATAGATTTTGGCATAGGTACAATTAAACTATATAAATATTTCTGATATAAATTGGAAAAGCCAAAGAATTGTGCAATATGCCATTTAAAATCAAATTTTATAAATTTTGAACTTTTGAGTCTTATCACTAAACTAACTTTTTTAAAATAATATTAAAGGAAAAGCCGACTAATTACTAACTAAAATTAACTAAGCAAACTCAGAAATTTTGAAAATATATAATCAAGAAGTATTATCTTTTGATAAATAAAGTCCAAATTTTAATAAATGGCAAAAATCTTTCATGAAGTTTTGCATGCAACGTTTAAAACTTTAAAACCCGACCTGAACAGAGCTTATATTTAAACAGCTTTATAATCAATGATCAATTAAACATCAAATCAACACAAATTAATATGCATAAAGTATTATGCAATCTTTAGAAAGTCTGACGTCATGTTTGTGAAATACGTTAATGAAAAAATTACTTTAATAATTTTTTACTTTAATAATCTAAATTAAAATATCTTAATAAAGCTTATAAGCCTACTCAATACCATTTTCTTACACTCATAGTTATTTATAAATCAAAATTTTAGATCAGTGTCAATAAGATTAATTTTATACTATTAATATTATGACTTATATGTGTTTGATCTGCATTTGATTTGTTGTAATTATAATACTTCGGATTAAATGTTTGTTTACGCTTTGTCTCATTCAAAAAAAATATTTGGTAGTATTTCGGTGTTACTAAACCAATGCTTACACAACAACCTTGTCTGCTAAAGTTATTATGTAAAGCTGTTTTCATTTATGAGACCAAATCCTGAGAACGATCTATATTTAGATTACATTAAATCAAACATTTCAAATACAGTTTTTTACATCCATATTTAGTAAAGTAGTTGATACATTTGACTCTTATTAAGAAAATACTTGGTTTAAAATTGGCAGAACAAATTTTAAAAGTAAATGTTTTAGGGATCACTAGTCTCATGAAAATGTATAATGTTATGACTAGGGCCTTGGAAATCGTTAATTAACGATTCATTTTTTCAAAAGAATTACTTAATTCTAACTATATATTATTTGGCTTTTCATTAACAAACATTTCGTTAATAGACAACATTAAGTGCGCATATGCATTACCATAGCAAACAATAGCTATATTTTTTGACGGATAAAAAATGTAGAGTTATTGCTTATGGTTTTATATAATTGGTAAGGCTTTAGGTTTTATATAATTGTAGAATTGGTCACCAACCGGATTCAGAAAAGTGGGGTATTTTTAGAATGCTTGACTAAAGTGAAGTCCGAAAATATCGGTACCGATTTTGTGTTTCGCCTGGTTCAGCCACAAATTTTCGAGTTAAACGTTTTTCGTGTTTTATGGGTGAACCCAAGCATCAAAACTAATATGTGGGGTATTAACTAGACCTATCCAAACAAATTTCATACACTCAAAATGGGCAACCCATGCCCGATATAAAAAATAAAGTGTAAAATTTTTAAAAAATAGAATATTTAATCAATTGAGTTGTCTGAAAACATGGAAATAATGTATAAATAAATGTTTTTAATATCAACCAAATAGATTTTATATATATACTAATGATATTATAGACTCATTTTAATTAGACAAAGACAGGCTTATGGATTTGACCATGTTTGTCTGTCTAACTGTACATTCCTAGTCTTATATTATTAAAGGGAGTTCTCCAATTTCTTATGCTAATAAAGGGGTATGGCATCTTGCTATCATATGTTTAAAATCAAATGAATTTATGAATTAAAATATGAAAAAATTGAGCTTTCTATGAATGTGTCGTTCTTGTAAAATAGTTACGATTTGCGCTTCCTTATCTCATTTAGCAGTTTGGTGAAGTTGGAAAAATATTGAACAGCGGGAAGATTTACTATATAAATAAACCTGCATTGCGTTTTTAGTCGAAATTTTTATAAATCAATTCGTGATTATTGTAAAAATAAATAAAACTAATAATATCATGAGAAAAAAGACAATTAAGCCATAACAATAATTATTAACTTTTAACTGTACTCTTAATGATTTTTATTTTTCAGTACAAATATAAAAACAGCATTTATATATTTCTACTATTTAAATGATTATAATGTTTATGCTGAAATTTTCTATCCTTTTATCCTATTGTACATCATTTAAATAACTATTTGTTTAATATAATATATAAGCTCATAATTATTAAACAACGATGAACGAGAAGGTTTTTTGTTGTTCTTTTTTTGTGTCTATAGAAACAAAACTTAGCAATTACTTTAATATTTAAAGAGTAATAATTTTTTAAATATTTATTCCAATCATACTTACAAACTAAGTTCGCCTTTAAGCAAATTTTTTATCGAAAAGTTAAATTTTAATACATTTTAATAATCAATATGTTGAATAAGGAACATGTTGAGAAGATTATGAAAAACGTAGAAAACAGTAGAAAAGAGAAAACTGGATTATATAAGATTATTTTATGGTATTATCGTTTAATTGGTGTGACGTTTGGCGGTACAACTATACAGCGATTCAGTGTTGGAACAAACAATTACTTAAAAGTTTATGGTTATATAAATGCTATGGCTATTACTGTTTTAAACATTTCTGCCATTTATTTTTTTCCTATAACCCCTGATTTAATAAGTCTTTTTGATAAATTACGTTCAGTCATGTATCTCACAACATTAATGAACGGAATGGTCCAATTAAACGTTATGATAAACGCTTGGTTTTTGCAACTTTATGGAGGAAGATTGATTGAAATAATTTGCAAATTTGAATCCAGAGGTAACAGATTAATTTTTCTTTGTAAATTTTCATATAAGCTAATTTAATTTTTATTATAAAAGTGGCAGATGAGCCAAACTCATAAGTTATTAAATACCAGGAAATAATAAAATTGTTATTTTTAAACATTTTGGTAAAAAACCTAAATTGATTTTATTCTCCACACCCAATCAGCAATATCTAAAAAACTCAAATAAAGTCATGGTACTCTTTCGTGTTGCGCTAAAATTATTTTTGCAAGTTTAAGTTTTAAGTTAGCATTCTATTTATAAGTATTTTTATATTTATAAAAAATAAATTAAAAGATTAGAAAATTTTATCGCATGCAAATCATAAAAATATAAAAAGCTTTTTAAAAGTTAAATTTTAAAAATATATTTTAATATGTTCCCATGTTCTGTTTTTTCGTATGCTTATGCCTAAGCCTACAATGTTCAAAGGAGCCTAAGCATATAGCTTACAACTATAATAAGCTCTAGGCTCTTATTTACTGACGTAATTATTATAAAACTGTAAATAAATTTAATGGAAAAAATTATAATAATTTCTTGTTTCACATCCCCAAGTATTGCACATCCCTTTGAAAGATTCATTTAAAAATTATTCTTTAAATCGAGCTTACTCCTAAGCCTATAGAATATTTTGGAGCCTTCGCATACAACATATATGTTATAACCTGTCAGCCTAGAACCTACTGTGTAACCTTAGGCTCAGCCTAAATTTTCATCTTTATGTTCTTATTAAATAGACAAAAGATACAACGCCTCACTTTTTATAATATGGATTACGCATATTATGTTGCCGATCATTGTGCTTATATTTCATCTGAGCGAACCACAATTTAAATCAACGCTTTGGATAATATTAACTATTCACAGATATCTAATACAAGTTTCTTTAATGTTCTCGCAATCATTTTGCTTATGGATTGTGTCCATTTCGGTTTACACACACCTTAAAGATTTAAGAACAACCTTAAGAAAAACAGACCAGAAATCTTCAGAATTGATAGGAAATACAAGAAAAGCAATGATGGAAACTCGATGTGTTATCCTAAAAATGGATGAGTCACTATCTTTTGTTCAAATATTCACAACAATTACCACAATGATTATGCTTATGGTTCACATATACGTGATCACACTTCGTTGCATATATCCAGAACTTGATCAGTATAAAATGGATCATATATTCTGTATGGGTATGTCCGCAATCAAATTAGTGTTAAACTGCATTATCAATGGATTGGTTCACGACGA
>JAQIXJ010003849.1:0-11869 GCA_034700185.1 Phthiracarus laevigatus | reverse complement strand
GCTCCAAATATTATATGTTTGTTTAATTTAAAACTAATTTACGTTTAGTTAAATCATGGCTGATCCAATGCACCCAACTAGAGAAAAGGCTGGCTCAATGCTACCGTTAAAATATAAGTTCGATTTTGGTCATCGCACCTTAAAAGAATATCAATTAGGTCTCGCCCGATGTGTTTTCAATGACATGACTGACGACGAAATAAGATGTTTCGCAGAAGATTTCATCAGTGGAAGACATCAGTTTGAAGAGGAGAAGAAAAAAATTGAAGCCGCCGCTGCAATTTCATCAATGAAATTAAGTGCTTATCGTGATACAGTAACCATCAGCTCTGATTCCGATTGGGATAATGAAGCATTACAGAATATTAAACATTTTGCAGAAAAACCAGTGAACTCAACATTGAAACAGAAAACAACTAATAAAACTTTGAAAACTACAATCACACGCACGGACACAATACATCAAACACAGAAACGAAAACATTTTGATTTGACACAAACACACCATACAGAAAAACAAGAAGAAGCATCAGTTAGACCATACAGAAACCAACACAACAAATGAAAACGACATTGAAACCTATTAATTTCATTTCTTCAAAAGACAGCCAAACAGAGAAAATCACAGATATTAGATCACGTCCGCTTCTATACGCGTTTTCATCGTCACCGTCTGACTCAGATTCAGACTTTTATCTTTCACAGTCAGATGATTATTCGTTACCTCGAACTCCATCACCAATACAACAAATAACTGTTAAAAGCACACTAAGAAGGCAAGCCACATATTCAAATCTAACAACTGTTCATCAGCTCAAACCATCACAATCCAGTTCTACGTCGTCTTCATCCGTACACCATAAAAGTTCTAAAAAAACTGAAAATAGAAAACACTCAACATCAAGAGAAGTAAGAAAATGTTCGGCGCGCTTCAACCGACTTGAAATACACACAAGACAGGCAACCGAAAGAAAAACATCAGTTCCAAATAATGCACTTGGAATTTCAATCTGCAAAGTTTCATTGAAAACACGCGAAGCTAAACAACGAAAACCTAGTGTTGCTGCAGCTGTCGCTTTATGTGATGCATTTGGCAACATATTTTATTATCGACAAATTCAACGAGACCCGTCGGAAATTTACGACTGGGATGACCGTGATTTGGTAGATATAGAAACGTTAGCAAATGCCACACCACTTCATCGTGTGCAGTCCAAAATCATTGAATTTGCAGAGAAATACAAAATAGTTGGTCCAGCAGTCAGAGACACATTCATGAGTCTCGGATATTCCATACGCAAGATACCTGAAAACATATTCGACCTACAAGACCATTACAGAGAGCCTAAAGGAATGGGATATCAGCCAATTGGATTGAATCGCTTATCAGCTTATTATAATCTTCCTAACAAAAACTCCGCTACGCTCGTTAACAACGCTTCTTTTTGTGCCATGCTTTATGATCAATATTTGATCAATATACGAGAAAACAAATCGTGCTTTTCCGGTGCTTTTGACAACGTACCGAAATCAACCAGAAAAACACTTTCTGAAAAAAGAAGAGAAGACCGCGCAGCAATAAAAGATGACGAAAATCCAGGACCATACAAACAATACAATATCAACAAATGGGCCCGAGAATTAGGATTCGAAGCAGAAAATAAACGCCGTCATCACTAAAACAACAAATTGTGTCTTCAAAAGTGCGTTTTCTCATCTATTATAGTGTTTGTGCTTCAATTTTTGTGCTTCTTTTTAATTATAATCAATATTACAGTGTTTTATTATTAAAAGGTGGATTAGTTGAAGCTATTTCCACCTTTACATTTATAAAAATTAACCTAAAAAGTGTGTTTTTAATGATATTGTAACGCTATTTATTAACAAATATTAGTAAAATTGTAACTCGCAATTAGTTTTTGAGAGGTTTCTGGAACCCAGAAACCCCCTCAAAAACTAGGAGGCGAGATTGCTAAGCCTCTATAATGGGTTTAACACCCATTATAGGGATTAGTCAATATTTTTAACATAAATTTTTATGTAATTTCTGTCTTTTTACGACAGTATAAATACTGTCAGTTTAAATAAAATTAGCATTAGTTTGTGTGCGTATATCTGACTAGTTTAATTAAAAAGGGTGACAATATTTTAGGACACACAATGGCAACCAAAATATTGTTCAATGAAAGAAAACGAGCGCTTGGAATACAATTTTATAGAAGTGGGGAATTTTACTCAGTTCGAGCTCAAAAAGAATTTAAATGAAAATAAGAAAATAAGTTTTTTTAAATACTTTAATTAATAAATAGTCAAATAATTTTCCAAATTGTCAAAAGTATCTAATATAATATACGCGCAAAATAGAATTGAATGCTTAGATAGAATTCGTATAATTTATTAAATTTTTATTTTTTAATTTACCCATATTGCACTTCTTTTCCCGATATTATTTTATTTTTTAAGAATTTTAATCTCATTTTCTTTTTGTTTTTAATTTTTAAAAAAAAATTATTCATTACGATTTTAGTAATGATTAACACTTACGAGTTACTTATAATTACGGCAATATTTGTCAAAAATGACACAAATTCGGGCTACAAGTTGTTAAAATCTGGGTTAATATGAGTTGTTAAATCTAAGTTTTAAATATGAGTAACTTTTGGTGTTACGCTTCTTACTAATTAAGCTAAAACACGTTATGTCATGCGCCTAATTGTGTCTATAAGAACAGTTTTGATGTTAACTCGTCGACATCTGAACTAAGAATGATTAAAAATTTCCTGAACACTCATTGGAGTACTTTGATTCAAAAAGTTTAATTATTGAGAATATGCTGTTTTTAATGTGTTACTTAAAAACTTTACTTGTATTTTTGTAACAATTCTAGACAGCATTTTGTCAAAACCAGTATCCTTTTAACTTACTCAATATTTATATCGATATAAAGATATTAAAATGATTAAATATCAAACATGATTAACCAAAATAAAGCAAAATGAATGATTTTTATTAGCGTTGTTTCAATTTTATATTATTAGTTTTGATGGCCAAATAATTCCAAACATATATGTTAGACTTGTAGAATAATTTAAAAATTTGAAGTTATATAGAATTATTAAACAACGATAAGAATAAATTTTTAAAGTTACTTATTGTTGATTTTCAAATAACTTTTAGCAAAATATTATAAAGTATTAAGTTATCCAAAGTATTATATTATTGAACGCGTTTCATTAAATTAAGTATGAGTATAAAACATAGAACGTATTTCGCATAAAATAGCAATATTTCATAATTATCGAAAACAATAGTATAATAGCAAGTAATTCCAATTTTCGGCGATGAAAGTCTTTCAATTAACGAAAGTGTTTTCATTCTATGTTTTATAGAAATCCGCTTTGAGTTTCTTACGAAAACTGAGTTGAATAACGGAAATGAAGAGTGCGCTGCTGTCGATACTGACGAAATCGATGCATTGATTCTTACCGTTACGATTGTTAGCAATATTATTATTGAATAAATTGCAAAGTAAGCTAAATAATTAGTGATTGGAAATCCATAAATCGTCGCAAACAATATGCTAAAGATTAGAATAACGAAATAATAGTAAATTAATAATTTCCTACTGAATAGTTTGTCAAACGCTTCAACAGTTAAACAATTGTTAATATGCTCTCCTATTATGTCGATTAATGGTATGCTGGTATTACCTGCTTATTAAAAAAATTTTTAGAAATTTTAATTAAAAAATCTAATAATTATAATCATTTCTTTGAAATTGTGACCTTCTAAGTATTGTTTAAGATGATCTTTAATTTGTTGAAATTTGTACTTTATGTAAGATAGTTGAATGACAACAAGAATAACGTATAGCATTATTGATTTTGAGCCATAATAGATAACAACGCAATCAGTTATGCAAGATATTAATAAAATTGGCTTTAATAGAACAATGTTTAATGAGAGAAAATTTTGAATCATTACGATAATATGTAATATTAGTAAATTAGTTAATATTACATAATAGTAAATTTTATAAAATACTGTTAAACTCTTAATTAATAATGTAATTTTTAAACGATATTTTTCGCTCAAATGAGAATTAATTTGTAAATTTTTAATTTCATAATACGTAGTCTTAATTAATGAGTAATCAGTTATAACTTTTCGATCAATAGTTATTAATTGACTCAACACTAATAATGCCAACAATGAATCGGTGGCAACAAATAAATAATAAAGTGTTGCCGAACCACCAAATATTAGATAATTAGCGTTTATTAATGATAAAAAAGACTCATTAAAAATTAAGTTTGAAAAATGTTTTAAAAATACTACAAAATAGGTAGAAATCAAAATCCATGAAATTGTTTTTTCTCTCTTCGATTCGATGCCATTAAAATAATTTTCTAAAGATTCAGTGCCAAACATATGAATTTCAGCGATATATTTAACTATCAAACCACTATCCATTCCAAATGATTCGCCAAATAATATCTTATTAGATAGAGGCTTAATTTTCAATTTATAATTTGCAATATTTACGTTTTTGACAGGCATTTTTGAATTTTGAATTTTCGGATTGTGTTTATTAAGTAAAAAAAATATAATCACAACTTAATTTAAGAAACAAATATTTTAACTATCAATACTTATTCGTTAATCTAAAAAATTTATTGATAATTTGGTCTGTTTGAGTCTATATGTCCTTCTGTCCACTTTTGTATGTTAATAGATAGCCTTAAACCAATTTCATAAATTAATAAATGTATTTAGAATGTTGGTTAAAAACATATAGTTTTCTCACAAATATGCATTAACCTAAGAAACTTTATGCTCACTATTATTGCATATTTCATGGATTTTAATATTTAAAATAGAAATTTTAAAAAGTGCAATTGTTGCTTTATAATTAGCGATCCAATAATTACATAACATCACTATATCTACATATAATTATAGGCCAAATATAAATCTAAAATACATTAAATAAAATTCGTTGATTATAAATAATAGATTAATGACTTTCTAAACTATGTAATTCAACATAATATATGATATATGATATTTTCAATCAATGAATAATGAATATAAAATTAAAGTAATTAAAGTATAATTAAGAATTATCAAACTAAACTACTCCCCTTTTCTTGCGCTTTCTGGTGAAATAATTCATTTTAAAATTTAATAAATTGATTCTTTTTCTATCTCTAAAGATTTTTAGATTTTTGTTAAATGCCAATTAGTTAAATTTAAATATATTTTAAGAGCAAAAAATTTAAATTTTATTTCTTTAAGCTTAATAAATAATATAATTACGCAATTTTATATCGAGTAAATGAGTAAAATTATTCGACTGCTATGTAGATCGTATTACCCCTTTTAAACTAACGTCAAAATAAACTTTTACTTTTATAAACAAAAGTCTATAAACTTAATTATATGTAATTAAATATATCCATAGCTGTCAAATTATTTAATTTTACTTATCAAAAACTTTTTAAGACATTGTTTTAATTTAAACTTTAAGTGCTCTCCGAAAGCTACAAACATTTAAAACATTAAGTTTAAATTAAAACATTGTCTTAAAAAGTTTTTGTTAAGTAAAATTAATTTTATGTAGTCTAGAGACTTATGCAAACAAGTATATACAATATGCAATAATGCGAATTTTTGTAGCGTATTAAAAGTGTTTGTATTGCATAGAATGATTACTCTGTTTCAAGTAATTTGCAAAAAAGTAATTAAAAACGATTTTTTTATTTGTATTAATATAGAAATATTTTATTAGTTCAAAAGAGTTCACATAAGTCGATTCAGTTTCGATTAAATTATAGATTATATAAGACTTACTTTACTTTATAGTATAGAAATTATATTAAACTAGTGGGCTCGAAAAGCAAAATGCTTTTCTTAGACTAATAGCATTTGTGAATAGCAATGCCCCAATATTTTGCGCAAATATCTACAAAAGCCCCTATGGAGTTGTACTTTCTGTACATTCAAACCACCTAAACCTCCATTAAAATAATTAATTTAAAAATTTCTTTAGTTTTCCCGAGTCCCTCATTAGAATCCCAATAACTTTTCTGCTTATGGGGTAATCGTATTATGTACCGTTTGGCCATAATATCTGCGCAAAAAAAACAGCCTTACGGAATTATGGTAAATATATAAATTTGACATTTTTGACATCACGCATAATACATGTAAGTTTTATATTACTTTCAGTACAAAAAACAGAGATGAAGATTTTTACTTGGTGACATCTCCACAGTAAATTATCCGATATCAAATGATGAAAATGCCATAATTATATATAATTATTTCGTAATTATTTTATTTTTTTGGCTCAATAGAAATATATAATATTTAATAGCTCTAAATATTGATTATTATAAAAAACATAACATAGGTTTAAATTATTTAATTCGGGAATATCAAAAACCGCATTAATTTTTAATCTATAATTTGTTTTGTTATCGCAAACTTTGTTGCAATATTGCAAAAAACAATGAAAATGAAAATAGTTATTGCATAAAATGGAAATCGAATTATTACGACTTCAAATTTATTTCCTTTCTTAACTGGAATATTATACAACTCATCTTATTCGTTACATAACAGAAAATAGGATAATTAAAATTACGGTAGATAACAAAATTTATGCGATCTAAGCATTAACAAAAAGCATAGACACTCTTCAATAACATATATTTAATTAAAAATAAACTATCTTTTACCGTTTATACAACTTAGAAACCCCAATCGAACATAAGCAAAAAAACTGGATGTTGACATCGATATTACCTAAACGAAATCATACGCGAAAGTTTTAAGTTTTGTATAAGTAATTATTATTATAAACGCATAATAAAAAGTAAAGATGAACTTAATTATACTGGTTCAATAAAAATATGAAAGTTTAGTTATGAGTTAGCAATAGAACGTAGACAACTTATAATATTGTGCAATGATCTGGTTTAAAAATTTTATAAATTTAATTATTTTGAATTCTCAGTTATTTATTAATTTATTTAAGCAATCAATGGCACGAATTACATTTACTAAGATAATTAAATTAGCAATCGTAATGTGTGCGTTCTATCAATTTCTATTATTCACCAAACAATACACGCAATACAAAACGATAATCAATATAAAAACGGGAAAACATCAAAAACATTCGTTGCCATCGATTAGTTTTTGTATTCAAAACAAGCGTGAACTTATCACTTATTTTAAGCAGAGATTTATGGGCGAAACGTTCGAACAGTTTATTAATCGCTCGATTGATATTAAACTATATATTGACGTAGATTCCCCCATATTAGCTGATGCAAAATATGTTAAAACAATTACCGATTTTGTTAAGACGATCACCGATTTCTCTCCAATCTGTTTCACCTACTTTAGCGAATTGACGTCAAATCCGAAGATTAACCGATTAAAAGGATTTGAATTCCATATTCTAAGTGTTATCAAAAACATAAATTTAACGGCGTTAATACATCCATCGAATACTTTACCGAACCAGTATAATCATGATAATAGATTTTTGTTAACAAATGACCATTTTTTAATCATTTGGTATTCGTTTATCGAAGAAACACTGCTTGAATATCCATATGAAACAAATTGTGTTTTGTTGAGTGAAAGCGATAACAAAATGGTATATTTTAATCGAATATATTTGAAAACAGATGAGCAAGTAGTCGATGAGATAAACGCTTTGAGTTATAAAAAAATAAATTTTAAACTTCGAAATTGTTTTAATAAATATGTTCGAACAGAGAAAGCATATTATCATTTAAATGGTATTAATAACGTTAATCGATATATTGAAATTTATAAAAGTGTGTCAAACGATATAATATACACTCATTTACCAAAAATGGATTTAATAGCATATTTATGCCAAATTGGAGGAATAATTTCGATTTGGTTTCGAATTGATTGCTATACTTTATGCCAAATTTTCATTGCGAAACTTTCGCGTCTAATCATTTTTTTCCCTGTTGTTTCTAAGTATGTTTCCAAACATTTACGTACGCTTAGCATTATTATAATATTATTACTATTGAGTATCCAAAAATATCAATTAATCAAAGAATATTTCAAATATGAAACGATTACGCGCACTAATTTTGTTTTTACTAAAGTTTTGCCACATATAGAGTTTACCATCGAACCAAATAATATGAATTACAGTTTATTGTTAGAGTTATATCCAAATTCCTATATAAGTCTAAATGAATCGAATAAAAAACTTGGAAAGTTTTATTCGCTTAAAGTATTGTCAGACTTTGGGCCAGAAATGTTTTTGAAATTATATAATAATTTCCAAAAACTAATTGAATGCTCACTCGAGACAACAAACCATAAAACATATGACTGCACGCATAGTTTTAGCCTGAAGGTTGGCACAGATTTTTCACCCGAAATTAATCTAATTATTCAAACATTTTTTGATAATAAGTTCAATATTAAAAGTTTGAAAGATTTAATATTCGATAGCATCAATAAAATTATTTTTCGCGTTAATGTCACAAATAATGAGCTCATACACCTTCAAATAATGAGCACTGAAAAATTAACTGCTTATCATATATCGCCCAAAAATATCGAGCAAACAATATATTACTCTGCAAATATTATTCGTAAAATTAATACGATCCAAACAGTGCACAGGTGTATTGAACTGAACGAAAGTAATCAAAACGGTTTTTTGATTTCGCCGATCACATTTTTCTCGTGTAAAGCGGAGTGTCTACTGAAACAAATGAACATTCTTTTGAAGTGCATTCCCTTACGAGTTTATAGCGATATTGATCTAGCTAAAATGAGCGAATTGAAATATAAATTTTGCCGGATTACTGTTGTTTTAAATTTTATAACGTTTGAAAAGATGAATTTTTATTGTATTTGGAATTGTAGGCCACTTTGCATTATCAGAAACATCGAATCTAAATCAATCGTTATAAAGCGCACAGGTAATTCAAACCCCAATCAAGTCAAAGTCAATTTTATTCCTCAATTAGATTACGTTAAAATAGAGACTGAAACGCGCAAAATGAGTTTTATTGAATTTCTGTGTAATTTTGGTGGGATTAGCGGTTTATGGTTTGGAATATCATTTATAAGTTTTAGCAATCTTATGTTTAATTTAATTCTACGTTTCTACAAATATTTATTAGCTATAATAAGTCGAGTTTACATAAATCTTCAATTTTATGTGTTACGAAGTTATACTCATTTGTTAAGATAATTATGGAGTTAAAGTGGAATTATAATTCTTTATGGTAACAAAATCCGATTTATAAATTAGCTTTTTGTAATAATCGAAAGTTGTTTGTAAATTTTGCATTTATACATAAATAAATAAAGTTCAAGAATTATAGTATTTAATAAAAAATGTAGTATGAGTCAAATCAACACTAATAGTATTATTCAACAATAAAGATTCATTATATGAATATTTCAATGCCAGAAGTATGAGAAAGTGATTTGATAATCGTTTACTAAGCTTTATACTCATTAATGCATTATTTTATTTAAGTTCACTGGGATTTAAAAGCAAAATAAATATGTTGGTTTTAATCTCAAATTCTATAAGATTAATAACACATTTTTATGGCAACGATTAAATATAAGAAGGTTTTAATACTTCAATATTTTATGAAAATATCATTCACACTTTTAGTAGCAAAAAATTAAAAAAATAATGATTAACGTAAATAACAGCACTTCAAGGTATTCTCTCAGTTTCTAATTGAAGGATTTAAACAAAAAATCTACGCATATATAAATGAACTGATAGGTGAAGGCATATCCATTAATCCCACAAAATATTTGTGCTAAAACTTGAATAGCTGTCATCAAATATTTTCCAAATAATCAAAAAAATGCGCAAAATTTTGGTATGTATACAAATTTATTTTATAATTTTACCATTTTTACCAAAATATTTTCAAAGTTTCTAGCAGTACTAGCCACACTGGTGACCGTATCATTAGCGAACATACAAGTGCTACACGATGGTATAGTGTCGCGATACAACTTTATCGGCTGGCCATCAAATTATCCGCTGCCAAATGGATATGGATTTGGCGGCTACTATCCATCCTATTACGCGCCTTATGGTTCGTACGGATACGGTGGGATAGGCTATGGCTATGGTTATGGATACTAAAATTATAAAATAATTAACAGAGTTGTAAAATTTCATGAAACATGTATAAAAAAATAAATGCTGAATATAAATCTTTGATAACATAACTGTGTTGAGTAAAAGTATCTAATAACTATTGATTTTTATTTTTCTCAAATGAGCACAACTTAAAATTGATGTTATTTTAAAAGAATAAATCAGTTACATTAGTATTCGAGGGTTTAATAAAGTTCGAATGAATTTTACATATAAAAAGAGGTTAGAAGCTTTGGTTGGGAATTAATTAAGATAGTAAGCATACTTTTAATTGCGCTATCTACTATACGTTTTAAATTTTAAAAAATTAAATATATGTTTTAGCAATTTTTTGTAAATGTGTTTTGAGCGTATATAGGTTTGAAAAAAATATTTTCCTTCATTTAGTTTTTAGTTGTAGCGTAAATTTTTAAAAATCAATTACTTTGAGTAACTTTAGTACAAAATTGTTGAAATATTAAAGGATTATATATTAAAATGAGTCAATTTTATTAAATTATAAAGTTAAAAAGAGTTCGCAACTCATTAATAGGCTTAATTTATTGTAAGCTTAACTTTAACAATGCTAAAGTTAAGCTTACAGTAACAGCTAACACAATATTAAATAATATGCTTAAAAATTAAGCCTATATTAGCACTAACAAAAATTCACGGTCAAATCATGGCGTTACATTTAATGAGGACAAATCTATATAAAATTACGTGACATATACCAATACTGATGGACACAGCATGCAAGCGAAATCTATAAACACTTTGAGCTTTTTATCAAAAATTAATTAAAAATATTTTTAAAAATACATTGAGAGAATTTTTGTTATTAAAAGTTTTAATCAAGTCTCTTGGAATGTAAATTAGTACAAACATATTATGGTTCGTATACAGCATACAAAGGACAAATTAATTTCACATGATTAAACGTATCATGTTAGAGACCCACTATTAGGAAATCAATTCATAGAGAACGTTGACAGTCTATTACAATTTTGTTCCGTTAAATAATTGTTTGTTAGAAAAAAGTATAACCAATTTCCTGTGATTTGAAGTATTACTTCCTCATTAAGTGCATTAAAATTAGACGCAATAATTCAAAATTTAATTAAATCTAGTCATCTCTAAACTCATCAATTAAATAATAAATTTGCTTAAAAATGATAACTCTTTCTTATTTTTGGTTTATTACAATTTACTTTCTAACGTTATTATATTTGAGCGATACTTCTAAACAAGAGGAAGAGAAAAGGTTATTTGATATAATTCTTAACACTTCCACGTACGACACAGGCATACGACCATTGGGTGTTAATTCTACCGATGATTACGATGGACCATGTATTGTGGACACCGATGTGTTCATTAAAAGTGTTACCGATTTGGATGACCATAAAATGCAATTTTCAATGCAAGTTACATTTAGGCAATACTGGACTGACAACCGTCTAGTTTACAATCATTTATTAAACACTAATGAAGTGAGTGAACTTTAAATTTATTAGAATTATTTCCTAGTTTTGAGAGGAATGTAGAAATTAAAATAATTATAGATAAATTGTAACCGTTTTCAATTGGACATACTGCTCAATGTTTAAAAATTGATAAATTTAATTTTAAAGTTTTAGGTTAGTATTTCTCTTTCTCTCTCTCTCTCTCTCTCTCTCTCTC
>JAQIXJ010003848.1:0-11872 GCA_034700185.1 Phthiracarus laevigatus | reverse complement strand
CGATCTGTTGCCGGTGGAGACTTTCCATATCACAGTCCATTCATGAATATCGTTGCGCCACAACTATTGGATGCGCTCAATAGTGTAATACCACACCCAAAGCAAAGAAGCGATAAATGGGTTTCGACTTCAGTACAGCGCGAGGAGTGGGACACAGAAAAAGCTAAATACGCATCAGGTTCACAAAATCCTAAATGTTTTATCAGTTTAATATTTAACACAAATTGTAAAATTAACTTTTAGGCGAATATTTCACAAACAACTTGATAAGTCCAGTACTGTTCAACGAAGGCATGCACGACGTGGGCAAACATTCATACATCATCGAAGTTGCGCCGCACTCACTATTTGAGTCGATTTTCAAACGATGTTTCCCTAATTTGACGTACACTGGATTAATGAAGAGAACCGAATCCGATAATTTAAATTACATGCTATCATCGATCGGCAAACTGTACACTCTTGGCCTTAATCCCGATATCGAGACTCTTTATCCGGCAATAGAATGGCCGGTTTCGAGAGGAACCCAATCGATAAGTTCGCTGATTAAATGGGATCACGAAAGGAATTATGAGGTGAAGAAATATCCAGACTTTCACAACTTTGGTTCCGCATCTGATTTCACGATGAAGTTTTCGCTCATCGAAGCCGATTGGTCTTTCTTAAGGGACCACGCGGTGGACGGAAGAGTCATCTTTCCGGCAACTGGCTATCTATTGATGGCTTGGAGACGAATGGCCGCTTTGAGAGGTCAGCCATGGACTAAAACTCCGATCGCGTTTGAAAATGTCAGGTAACAATATTTAAGGCATCAATTTTAATTAGCAGTGATAACTCTAATCATAATTTTTATTCGTTTTCAGATTCTTTCGGCCAACTTTGCTCTCGGAAACGAATGAAGTCAAGTTTACTATACGTATATTAGAGGGAACCGGAGATTTCACTATATCCGAAGGTTCATCGGTTGCCGCTTCTGGCAAAGTGTATATTCCGGACGACCCCATACTCGAAATGCAGGATAAAGTCGAGAATCCGACGATCAATGATGATAACGATGACGATAAAATGAACGAATTGCTATTCGGCAAAGATATTTACAAAGAACTGAGAATTCGCGGTTACGATTACGGTCCAAAGTTTCAAGGGTTGATTGAAGCACGCGGTGATGGACAACTCGGTATGTAATGAACTTTTCTTTGCGAATATCTGGCATTAATGACATTCACTTGTAGCTACATTTTATTAAATATGAATTAATTAAAACGTTAGAATAAAAGTTTGGACTACATTGTCTTATGTAATCGTCAAACCAAAATTAATCATAAAATAAAATAAAAGTTTAATGATGACTGTGGGCTAAAATCCCAATTTTAATGTGTATTCAGTATAAACTGCGATACAGCCACGTAAAACTAAAACGCATTTTATTTGACTTTGAAGGTAAGGCAAAATGGACGGGACATTGGGTGAGTTTCGTGGACTCAGTGATGCACTTGGCTTTGGTTGCGCTTCCCATACGAGCGCTATTCATACCCATCGGCTTCCAATCGATTCGTTGCGATCCAAACATCTTATTCGAGGCCATAGAACACGTCAAGACCGAGAGAGAGGAGGAGGCAATGATCGATACGATTGAGAAAAAAGATTTTTTCTATTTCAGCGAAAGCTCGAAAGACAAGAAAATGTTGGACGAGTACAATCCGGAAGATAAACTAATTAATAAGGATTTCGTGACCGAATTGAACCCGAATTTGGACGACGAAAGCGCCAAAAAAGAGGAAGCGAGTACACGACAACAAGTGATGTCCACTTTACGAGAGGGTGACGAGAGAATGGTCACCGAAATTTTGGGTGTATCCGAAATCGGTGGCAATACTGACAACGACGAGGATAAGATATCTATACTTCCGGTCACCTTTGACTTGAACTTGCGATCCATCATAACTAAAGGTATTGGGAAATCTAATTTCCACGCTATTAACATGTATTTATTTTGATAATTTATTTTTGATTACGTTTAAGGCCTTGAAATTCGCGGATTTATTCCGGTTAATGTGCCGCGAAGACCAGGACAACAAGGGTTGTCATTAGAAAAGTACGAATACGTGCCGAATAGCGAAGAACGTGCCATTGACGAGAAGGTGAAAGACGAAGCGATCGAATACATTCAAGTTTGCTGCTCGTTGGCCACAAAATTGGCCGAAGTAACGGAAAAGATAAGCAAACCAGTATTGAATGGCTATAAGTGTGCGGACGAGTCAACTGTTAAGAAATATATGGATTTCCCTAAAGATAACTACAAAATGCTTAATTTGCTAAAAAGCGTAATAAGTTTCAAAGTCGACGACAATAGCAATGTTATCGATGAAAATAAAGAAGTGGTTGATATCGAGGCCGCCATTAAAGACGCGTTTATTAAGAAAGAAAATAATATATATGTTGATTACATGAATACTATGTTTACCAACGAAAGATTTGTCCGGCCATTGCTCGACATTGTTATCGACAACAGTTTAGACAATAAAAATCTTAAGGTATGAATAGAGCGACAATAATAGCGTATGCCTTCAATCATGTAATTTTTGATTAAATTTATATGTTCGATGCAATTTTAGGTTTTAGAACTTAACTCAACGAAGACTATATTAGCCACAAGTTTTATCAGCACAATTAAAAAATCATGCATTGGCTTAATAAATGTTGATTACGTTGTCGCCACTCCATCGCCATCTACTGTACCCGAAGAAGTGAAATCAATGGGTTTAAAAGTAGTCGAATGGGACACAAATGATCAACAATTTTTAAAAGACATTTCATCGCTCGATTTACTTATCTATAGACCAACGCTAGAATTGACTAATTCATGGACCATTGTTGATCAGGTCCAAGCATTGAGTGATGCCATTCGGGTATATTCAATCTGATGGTGTTTTTGTGACTTTATTTAAATACGTTTTAATTTAATGATAAAATAGGATAATGGTTTCTTAATTTTGATGACACGAAACAAGTTGACTCCACCTGAGATTACGGTTAACGAGTTCTTTAATTTGGAATCGAAGGATACGCTTATAAGTAAAGATTTGGATCAGTTCATCGAAGCTGCGGATAAAATTAATCTGAAAATTGTTGGCAAAAAATCCGATTCATTGACGTCATCGTTGGTTTTGTTGCGTAAATTGAAAGTCGAGAAAACCGAATCGGAAATAATAAATATCACAAACGGAAATTACGAGCAATGGGTTGATATTATGAGAGAGAAAATTGGGGAAAATCGAAACGCAAACGATAAGAAAAATCTATGGCTTGTGGCAAACGATACACCTATCAATGGTATCGTTGGTTTGGCTAATTGTTTGCGGGCAGAACCTGGTGGTAATTTTATACGTTGCATATTCGATTATGACAATAGATTACCACTTCCTGTGGATTTCACAAAATCACCGTATAATGAATTGAATAAACTAGACTTAACCACTAATATCTATAAAGATGGTCAATGGGGTACTTTTAGACATATTACTATGTCGGAAGAACAAGAGACCATTTTGTCCGAACACGCATATCTGAATGTTGTAACTCGTGGTGATATGTCTAGTTTGAAATGGTTCGATGCTCACCATAAATACTTCCCTACACTGACACATAGTGAGAAAAAGGAACAAGAAGTTCTTTGCAATGTCTACTATTCGGCGCTTAATTTCAAAGTAAGTCTTAATTATAAGTGAAATAAAAAATTTAAAAATAGCCTAATATTAAACTAAATATTTTAATTATTATTTAAATAGGATGTTGTATTAGTATCTGGTAAGATACAACCTGGACCTGAATCTGCTTTATTTGATTGCATTATTGGTTTGGAATTTGCGGGAAGAAGAAGTGATAACGGAAAGCGTGTGATGGGAATGGTTCCGTTTAAGGGAATTGCAACCACTCTTCTCTCGTATAAAGATTATCTTTGGGATGTTCCTGATGAGTGGACTTTAGAAGAAGCTGCGACTGTACCTGTTGTTTATACAACTGCTTATTATGCTTTCATTATGAGAGGTGATCTCCAAGAAGGAGAATCAGTTCTGATACACTCAGGCGCTGGTGGTGTCGGACAGGCAGCCATTTTTATTTGTCAAAGTCTTAATTGTGAAATATTTGTTACGGTTGGAAATCCTGAGAAAAGAGATTTTATAAAACGAAAGTTTAATATCGATGACGAACATATCGGTAATTCTCACGACACTTCTTTCGAAAGACAAATAATGACAGTTACAAAAGGAAAAGGAGTGGATGTTGTGCTTAACTCTTTAACAGAGGATAAATTACAGGTATGATTATAAAACTTAAAATCTTAATAATTTTAATTTAAAAATTTATTTGTAAAATAGGCATCAGTGCGTTGTTTGGCAGCAAATGGTAGATTCCTTGAAATAGGAAAATATGATATGCAAATGAACAAAAATTTAGGTCTTTTTGCGTTTTTGCAAAACATCTCATTCCATGGCGTGGGTTTGGATTGCATTTTCCGTGAAGGACCGCAATCGAGGAAATTAAACGTTTTTATGAGACAAATGACAAAATTATTAAATGAAGGCATTAAGAATAATGTAGTAAAACCTATCGAAAGAACCTCATTCGATACAACCCAAGCTGAACAGGCATTCAGATATATGACAACTGGTAAACATATTGGAAAAGTTTTAATTAAAATCAGAGACGAAGAAAGTGAGAAAATAGTTGTTAAACCAAAACAACTGCTCGTTAATGCGACCACAAGAACATGGTTTCACCCATCAAAGGTATAAGTGATAAAAATTATAGATTGAATATTTAATATTGAATTTACATTTATCTTTATATAGGTTTTTATAATAGTTGGAGGTCTGGGAGGTTTTGGATTAGAGTTAGCCTATTGGATGGTTTTACGTGGCGCTAAGAAATTAATATTAACATCAAGAACTGGAATTAAAAATGCTTATCAAAAGTTATATATTAAAAGATTTAAAGAATTTGGAAAATTAGTAGAGGATTATAAAATAGATTTAACCGTTTCAACCAATAATATAACTACACTCGAAGGCGCAAATAACTTAATAGATGAGGCAAATAAAAGAGGAAGTGTGGGCGGAATATTCAACTTAGCTCTTGTATTACACGACGCTTTCGTGGAAAATCAAAATGCAGACACATTTAAAGTAGTGTGCGAACCTAAACTAAACGGTTTGGCTAATTTAGATAAAGTGACACAAGAAAAGTGTCCGAAATTAGATTATTTCGTATGTTTTTCATCACTAACTGCTGGTCGCGGTAACGCCGGTCAGACTAACTATGGTTATGCTAATTCTGCGATGGAAAGAATATGTGAATTGAGACGAAATAAAGGTAAAAAAATTTTTAAAATAAAATTCTCGAATTGTCAAAATATAACTTGTGTTTAAATAGGTTTGCATGGATTGGCAGTTCAATGGGGACCTATTGGTGATGTGGGTATTGTTGCTGAACAGTTACTCGCAAATGAAGACAAAGGAGATGTTATGAAATTATTCGGCGGTATTTTACTTCAACGAATATCCTCCTGCCTCGACGTTCTCGACCGCTTTTTGCAATCATCGTCACCAGTTCTATCATCAATAGTAAAAGCGGATCTTGAATCAAGCGCATCGAAATCCGAAGACGAAGTGCTTCAGCAATTATGTAATCACTTGGGTATCGACAGACGTCCGAACGACGAAACACTCGGCGACGTCGGTCTCGACAGTATGATGGCTGTGGAAATTCAGCAGCGGTTGGAAAGGGATTACGAGATCACATTATCGCTCGCCGATATCAAAAAAATTACGGTCGGAGAACTGAAAGAGTTCAGAGATGGCAACAAAGAGAGCTTAAAACAATACGCCGCCGATATTAAGAGAGCGAGAATTAATTTGTCGCAAATTCGATTCGATGTTCCTTCCGAAGCAACCACTTTGCTTAATGACGTTAAAACTGGTATTAAAAACTATCTTTTATTACTATTTTCTGTCATTATTTAACGAGATGGCTATTTTCTTATTGTTAGGCGAACCAATTTATTTATTGCCACCGATTGAGGGTATTTTCGAAAGTATGCGAGGACTCGCTAAAGAACTCAATAGACCAGTTATTGGACTTAATTGGATCAAACCGTTAAACGAGGCGAAAGATATTAAGAAAATCTGCGCCTATTATAAAGATCGACTAAAACAAATCTCACCGGATGGCAGTTTCGACATAATCGGACACTCTTTCGGTGCGGTCATTGGTTTCCATCTGCGACGCAAACACGTGCCCATTAAAAAACTGATTCTAGTGGACTCAATCGATAGCTTTAAAAACAATAAACAGCAGTGGGACGAAGAGGAACGGTTCGAGATCGTGTTCAGTTACCTGCGACAGTACATGCCCGACCGGATTATTAGTCAAATACACAAAGATGTGATGGAGATTAAGGGCGAACACGCCAGAGTGACGCAGTTAATTGAGCTGATGAAGCAATACGGCGGTAAACATCTGGTCGGTAAGGATTACGAGGAGATCATTCGTTTGTCGTTCGAAAGGGCCGACATTATGATCAAGTATCGCAAGAAGAATATGGACAAATTGGCTAATTTGGCGAATTTCGATTTAGCCGCCAGAAAGGTGATCAAGAAAAAATTAAAGGAGATGAAGACCGATGTCACTGTTATTAAGTTTTTGAAAAAAGAGGAGGACTTGGAAAAAGTGGAGCAAGCAATATATGGCAGTTTCGGGTTTAAAAAGGAGGTAAATCGAATCGAATCGAAATGGCTAATTAACTTTAATTTGTAAATATTTTTTTTTGTTTGATTATTAAATAGTTATTTGAAGGCGCATTCGATCTTCACACTATTGTCGGTAACGAAGCCGAATGTTTCAGCACACATCTGCCGAAAGTGGTGGACATCATACGAAAAAAGATGTAATAAAATATAAAAACCGATAGAAAATTATTATTAATTTTTTTTAATTAACTTTTAATTAAAGTTTGCCAATAAATTTAGTTATATATATATATATATATATTATATCTATATTCAAATAATGAATTTATCTGAATGATCATATTTGTGTAAGAGTTTAAAATTTTTTAAGATTTATTTTTTAATTTTATATGCGCTTAATAATCGCTTATTCACTGAATAATTTGTATTCCTAAATGAAAAATAATCATTCGCACAAAACGATTATTAATATTATTATTATTATTATTTTCTGTATGTGTAATGTAATCAGATATTGTACGGCCTTTTTTCCAATATAAACCCATTATTTTGTTAAATATTTTTTACTTTTTTCTATTAATTAATATTAAGGTACTTAACTATAATTGGCGTTTAACAATTAATATTTGGATTTTTTTTTAATTTTGTCAAATTGTCTCGCGTTGCGTTATTTTTCAAAAATAAATCTGTTTTTTATTTTAATTCACTAAATAGTGTACTACTAATTACAGAGATTGTTCTGTTCAGAGTATAAATAAAAGTACAAAATATTTTGGTTTATTATTGCAGATATTATTTAAAACATTTTAGGTACTAATTTTCGAGCAGCCTTTATTATTTAATTAGTTTATATGCATTACAGTATCGTGTTTTTTGAATTTATTTTACTCTTAACAATAATACAGAATACAGAATCTGTTTCGCGTGATGCCCATCAATGCCTTCTTTAAGTTTTCTTTTATACTTTACTAAATGATGATATATTAGAGATGAAAGTTTTAAGAAGCCTAACCCTATAAACCTTATACTTACTCGTTAGTTTGTAGTATGGGTCTAATCCTATATTTATTGTAAAAGTCAAAAGCACTCTTATTTCTAGAAAGCACTCTTAATACCAAACTTTTTATTGTTAAAACCTACAACTTCACCAACAATAATGAATAACTATTTTAGTGTTTTCTTGTCAATTAAACTATTTTAGCATAAAAACATATTATAATTAACGAATATCACAACAATTATATTCTGTAACGGCAACTCACAACAATGCGGCCAAATATGTCATAGAAAAAACTCGCGCACTCATAACGATTTTCTCCCATCCTTTTTAAATGTATCATCATTTTTCATTTTCGATATATGAGTAATAAACTGAAAAAAAATAAATATTCCGATACCATTTTTGTTAAAAGATTTAACTTATTTCATTATGCGTTCATTATTACTTGTACTGTCCATTATCATAGTGATCGCATATAGCGCTGCTCTTACTATCAAGGAATACTGTGACAAAAACCCTGACATGGTAGTGATTAAAAATGCGTTTAGAGTTGAGAACGTGATCGTAGTATTTCTAGTAGACGACAACGACAAATCCATCAATGTATTCAAAATCAATAATTTAAAATACAAAGAATTGGAATACACATCGAAAGAGCTAACCTTTCGTTCGATAGACGAATGGCCGAATTGGAATCGGCATACGAATGGCACCGTATTCAACGAGATCAACGATTTCATAACCTCTTTCCGACTCATGTTACCCGATAAGAGTTGGCCACTTATATTCGTAAAACTCTCGCCAAACAAGGTATCAAAAAATTGTTTATTAAAAAATGTTACCGTAATTGCGCATATAATTGTGCTTTGTTTAAATGATCAGAAATCTTTGATTGGTTACGAAGTGAATTATGATCGCGGCGTTAATAACATTGAATCGATACGAAAGTTTAATATAGATCTTTACGGAGCCCAACATATCGATGATCGGATTAATTTGAGAGATTTTTATCTCAACTTTCCGATAGATACAGCAATATTAGCCAAACCAATAGTAGCGGTTCCCCTTTATGGCACATTCCCTCAAAGAACTTTCGTATATTTCGGAGGTTTGTGGTCAATAAATTTTTTAAATATAACATTTAACTCGCAGCGAATAATAAAATTTCGATATTATATTAAATAGAAACGAATCCCAAACAAGAAAATGAGATCATATATAAACTCCATATTATCAAACAACAAATGTATCCGAACGGAACAATTCGTTGGCTTCCGGACACCGAAAGCGGTGAGTGTTTCGATTTGAACGAAGAAATCATCTCAGCGGTCACTATGGGCGATATTCACTACAAATATCTGAAATCAAGAAATAACTACGACATCTATTTCTACATTATTGAGTTCGATAATTCTGTACAATACGGCATCAGAAAAGTGATTTTCGAAGCGAATGGCAAAATCATTTCGGGTTCATTCGATTCGCTAAGAAAATCGGATGCCAGAGATAATCTGATATGCAAAGCTCCGGTAATAGAAGACGATCCTACAGTTAGTGATTCTACAGTTAGTATTGGAGACGAGATTACCACAATCGGAACGCCAACCAAACCGTCTAAAAGTAAACCAAATGGATGGCTTTACGTGATTTTGGTGATTGTACTCATATTGATTGTTATAGCAATCGTATCCGTTATCTTATGGTATTTGCAAAGGAGGAGCGCTCGCCAGCAGAGTAGCGAACAAAGCAGCCAACAGTCAACCCCTACTGAACAGAGCAGCCAACAGCCAACCCCTGCTGAAGAGATTGAAATGTCTCCTTTGCCAACCACTCAGCAAACAGAACCAACCGATATAAATGCTCCTGTTAATGAAGCGGGTGTTTCAGATTCGGGCTCTACTTCTTCAGGCTCATCTTCGGGCGCATCTTCAGGCGCATCTTCAGACTCATCTTTGTATCTCGATCGAGATCGACCAAAACCGGATGATTCGGCGACTACAGTTGCTGCTGGCAAACCAGCGCCAACGCAGTCTGCTAAGGAGGAGGACCTATAGTTTAGTGGATGTGATTTATATCTATTTGTATATTTTTTGTTTAAATTTATATTTTGAATTGTAAAGTTTTAATTAATAAATTTCGATTATTTGTTTAAATCAACCGAATTGTGTATTCAAGCAATGATGTAATTAAAAAAAAGTGTAATGTGAGTGCGCTTCAACTATAAATATTAAACCTATAACTTGTAACAACAGTTGTATAAAAGTTACATAATATATACATATGGATGGACGGATCTGTTTAAACGGTAAAAATAATTTTTCGTATTTTCATTTAAAATATTAGATAAATATTTGGTTTTTTTGAAACGCCCACTTAAATGCGAAAAAAACGAATCAATTTTACTAATATTGACAATTTCAACGATTCAAATTTAGACAAAACATTTTTAAATTAATTGAATACCTTTTCGGGATAAATCAGATTTTATTTCGTAAATAACAATTATTTTATTAAAAATAGTTTGGCAACAAAAGTACGCAACGGAAACAAAGTCGATATAAACGCGATAAGTAATCATACGATATGTTGCGCGAAAATATATTATTAGTCGGATTAACTGGAATTATCTAAAAAACATATGAAACAAAAAAATATTTGAGTTCGTTATGTTGAATTTGCTTTAACCCAAACAAATATTTAATCAAATTTAGCGTTAATAATGTTTGCTAGTTTGGGTACGTGTGCGGTGAGAAACTCGGATTCGGTGCCAATAATCGTGTGCACAGTGAATGCGCCGTCAAATTGCTACAAAAATATTCAATTATCATATTTATAAAAGAAAAGTTTTTAAACCACATATGATATTTAATTATATACCTCTTTATTGAATCCAAAATTCTGTTGTATAGTTTGCTCAATTTTCTCCATGTCTTCCGCTTTTCTTAACAGTTTAAGAACAGTGACGTCTGTCTTATACTCCTTCAACTTTTTCTTAATGATTCGGTTCTTCAATTTATCATATTTCGCCAACTTTTCCATGTGCTTCTTCTTATACCTGATCATCATATCTGCCCGTTCGAACGACTTACGAATGATTTCCTCGAAATCTTTGCCAATCAATTGCTTTCCTCCATACTCTTTCATCAGTTCAATAACGCGATTCACTCTCGCCTGTTCTCCTTTCGTTTCCGTCACTTCTTTGCGCATTTTGTCGCAAATCTTGTCCGGAAAGTATGACCGAACGTAACCGAATAGAATCGTAAATTTCTCGTCTTCGTCGAACTTTGCCCGAGACTTAGGCATTTCCATTGAGTCCAATAGCATAATCGTCTTGATTGGCATGTTTTTCCGTCTCAAGTGAAACCCGATTAACGCGCCGAACGAATGGACAATAAGGTCGTAACTACTTTGCGGCGATAGTCTCGTAATAACGTCCTTGTAATGCGCGCATAACTTTTTAAAATCGTTCACATCGTTTAATTGTTTTGTCCAATTGATTCCGATTACCGGCCGATTTATTTTCGCCGCCAATTCTTTAAAATTATCGAAAACGCCTTCGACTGGTGGTAATATGAACACTGGTTTGCCTATTAATATGGGGTAAAAAATTATACGAATCAATGTAATGCCTTAAAAGATAAGTATTTTAATTAATGGCAAAAAAATTACCAGTTTTATTGTTATTGAGAAAAGTGGTGGATTCGATCGCCACATCCCAACGAATTGTTGCCAAATTCGCTTTCGCTTTCTTTATATCGATCGAGTATTGCTTCAGCTTTTCTTTATTTCCGTCGCGGAATTCTTTGATTTCGGCCACACTTATCTTTCTGACCTGAGCTATAGTTAATGAAATATCGTAATCGCGTTCCAATCTCTGCTGAATCTCCACAGCCATCATACTGTCGAGACCGATATCGCCTAACGTATCGTCGTCTGAACGCTTATCGATATTTAAATGATTGCATAACTGTTCGAATACTTCATCTTCAGACTTCTGTTCACCAGCTTCAAGATCTGCTTTTTCGATCGACGATAATACTGGTGATGAAGATTGTAGAAAGCGGTCGAGAACGTCGAGACATGAAGAAATTCTTTGAAGTAGAATACCAGCAAATAATTTCAT
>JAQIXJ010003847.1:0-11872 GCA_034700185.1 Phthiracarus laevigatus | reverse complement strand
TATTGGTTTCCCAACTAAAAGATTTTGAAGTTTTTTGTTTTTAATATTAAGTATTTTAATGACCAAAGTGTAGACTAAGTTTATTAGTTTCGCATTATCATTTAACTGTTGAAAAAAATTCTTATTTTGAGTGAAAATATCATTTACGTTTCTGTGTAAAGTATTAAATAATGTTATATTTAACATCATAACAAGTATATTCCAGTAATATTTTACTATATAATATTAAAAGTATTAATTAAAATATTTAATAGGTATTTTTGTATGGGTGTGAGTTTATTATAAGTGAATCAAGAACCAAGTGAATGTGCATCTTTCGAAATTAATTTTTTGAATTTAAAGAGTTACCAATTTTTTCAAATAACGGATATCCTTTTGATTATCATTAAGTTAATCCGAACTTTTAAACTATAAAAAACGTATAAAATGGAAAAGGAAAGCAAGTTAGATTAAATAGACGATACATAATGACACACATAAACATTTATTATTTGAAATTAAATTGTTACAAAATTTTCTAAACTTGTACGATCTCGTAATTATTGATAATACTGTACCCACATTAAATTGGATTCCTTTGGAAGAACTGGACGTTTCGGAGGATTTGGAATCAGTCCGTCCGTTTATGTGTATGTGTGTTTATTCGCTGTTTTATATCAAAAATAGTTTTAGTCTGTTTTATACATTCATAAATTGATGTTTCATTTTTCCGTCTTTTCTAAGAAACACACTTTTGGAATATTAGTAAACATAAGGAAATTGAGCTCTATAAATGTGCCGTTCTTGTATTGTTCTTGTAATTTTTTTTATGCTTATTCAACAAAAATGAATTTATGTTATTCAATTTATTTTGAAATATTTTTTGAAACCCATTTATAAAACACACTGACAGTTAATATTTATTACTAGTAAAGTAAACTTAATCAAAAATGCGGTAGTTTTAATAAAAATATGTTATAATATTAAGTAACAACAATTTAATGCGATATCAAATTTTGAACGATATTAAAAATTGCGAGTCTCGTTTAGCTCACTTTAAAAAAGTTAACTATTCGATTTGACAATTCTCTGTGACTGTAACTCTGTCGTTCTGTAGACTGTTTTTATAGGAGGTTTTTTTGAAAGTTGTAGAATGCAATTTTGAAAAAAATGCAGGAAGCTGTTTCAATTTCTTTTCGGTGTTTTTAATTTTTTAATTTTTTGTAATTTTTAGTTTGGTGTAAATTTTGTTTGACAACAATGTAAGAATGTCAATTGCTATAAATTTAATCAACTATTGCAGATACTGAAACATTTAATAAGGAAATAGAATCAAAGTTACCAAATTACTAATGTTCATTCTTGTTTTAATATTATCGAAACTTACTTATTAAATACATCGATTTGCTATAAATTAAAAATTGCTACTTTACTTTATGATAAACTGATTATAGAAACAAATTCATTATTGTATGATTTTTGTTAAATTTGAGGAACATTTGTTATAAACTAAACAAAACTTTAAATAAAAATCCAGACTAAATCAAATACATTAAACTCAATAATTTGCTGTTTGTAATGTTGTTATTATAATAAAGAATGATTTGTTTATTGAATAAAGATTCATTTTGGTCAGAAATGGAGATGAAATGTTGTCGAGTGTTAGTTAAACTGATTATCATAATTTTAAATCCACATAAAATGAACCATTATTTTATTATAGTTTAAAAATTAACACAATAAAATCTATTTGACATTAGAAAAAATAGAGATTTAAATCCATAATGCACAAGATTAATTAAAGTTTATTGAGAAAGAATATTGGTAAACGAAACCAAATCAGTTCTTAAGTCCAATTTAAATTAAAGTTTGGTAAAAAACATTTGTGAACCATTACAATTCCATAAAATTATATAAAACTTCATTGCAAACCATTTAATGATAAAATGATAAAATAAAAACTTTTTAATTACAAATTATGTTTTAAATAAACTGAAATGATTAACATTTTCTTATTAATCAAAACTTGGAATTTTCTATTTGAATTTATCAATTTGAATTTAATTTTATAACTATGTTCATGTTAGATTGGTCAGACGACTTAATCTCTAACCCTTTCTCTATTGCAATATATTTTTTGTATTAATTGATCTTTGTTAGAAAATTTAAAAAATCTTAAATTTAAAAGAATAAAAGCATAGTTTAATTGTATGCATGAAAGATAGACCTTAGTGTTATTTTACAATCAACATCCTTATAAAACTGTTTCAATTTCATCATTAAATTATAAACAATGGTAAGAATTTAAAATGCAAAATAACTCGAAAATATTTATTTCAAAGGAATCTATGTTTGTTTCGACCAGAGTTTATTTTTGCTGTAAATTCATTAAAAGTATTAAGAAAGTGAAAAAAATTGTTACAGTTTATTTGTTAAACAGAGATTTTAAATAAAAACAAGAATGAACATTAGTAATGCGCTCACTTTGGTTGTTATATTTTATTAATTCAACCAATATGTATACTAATTATGTTAACAAGAAATGATTAACAACAAGATCTTGATAGGGACGTTATCTGTCGCTATCTGTCGTTATCTGTCACAATCTGTAAAATCTATTGTTATCTATCGCAATCTGTTACTATCTAGATAACGACAGATATCGACAGATAACTGCAGATAACGACAGATAGGAACAGATAGGGACAGATAGCTACAGATAACGACAGATAACGACAGATAACGACAGATATCGACAGATATCAACACATAGGGACAGATAACGATAGATAACGAGAGTAAAGAAAAAATTCATTTATTAATATAAGAAAAATATGAAAATCCCATTATTAGAGTTAGAAATAGGTAAGATCCCTTTATTAGAGTAAATAACAGAATCCATTAATTAACATAAGAAAAAAGTAAAAATCCCTTTATTAGAGTAAGGAATATGTAAAGACCCTTTTATTAGAGTAAGAAATATGTAAATTCCCTTTATTAAAGTAAGAAATAGGTAAAATCCCTTTATTAGAGTAAATATTAAAACTCCCTTAATTAATATAATAATTGAAAAAAGTCTACAGACATACAGACGAACAGACATGTCAAATCCAATAGCTGACTTTTTCAAAGTGAGCTAAAAAAGTTGAAATTAAAATAAAGTGAATAACTCTTTGTATAATTTATAAAAGATAGTAAAATTTTCTTCACTTGATTTGCCATCATTTTCTTAAGTTTTGTTTAAATCTTATTGTAGACATTTTAATTGTTAATATTTCTTTTTTCAATTTTTAAAAATAATATAAGTTTTCAATTATTATTTAAAAAAACATATTATTAGCTCACTTTTTTTCAAAAAAGGAGAGCTTATGGATTTGAGTATGTCCGTCCGTCTGTCTGTCTGTCTGTCTGTCTGTCTGTCTGTCTGTCCGTCCATCCTCGTGTCCGCACTAGCTCGACCAAAGAATTATGCACGTATTTTATATTAGTCAATTTTGTAATTTTGGAAAACTTTAGATTCACATGTATGAAATTGGTCTGTGTAAGATAAAGACAAAGAGTCTATGTTATTCTAATAATGTTTTAAGGGTATTTGTTAAAGTTAAGTAATAGCTTAGGGGAACAAAGTACCCTATGGATACAGGAGTTATTTGATCTTATAATTGGACACGAAATTTGGACATAGAGGTACAAAGATACAAATGCTTACGTAAATGATTTGATCATCCATATTGACTCTAAACAAACCAAAGAAGTGATTGTATTATGATTTCTGGACCATTGTCAACCAATTATCTTATACAGGAACACGATAATGGACTTAGAGGAACAAAGTAACTTATGTTTACATGTTTACGGGATTGATTTGTTCAACCAGATTGACTCTTAACAAACCTAAGAAGTGATTGTATTATTAATAATTGACCATTATCAACCAATTATCTTATACAGGAACACGATATTGGACTTAGAGGTACAAAGTACTATATGTATACGGTAGTGATATACTCAACCAGATTGACTTTTAATAAAAGTGATTGTATTATAATAATTGACCATTATAAACCAATTATTAAATACATGGACACGATATTGGAATTAGAGGTACAAAGTACCATATGCTTAGGGGATTAATTTGATCAACCTGATTAACTCTAAACAAACAAAAGAAGTGATTGTATTATAATTTCTGGACCATAATATAACAATAATCTTATATGTGGACACGATATTGGACTTAGAGGTATAAAGTAATTTATGTTTAAGGGAGTGATATGATCAACCAGATTGACTCTAATCAAACGAAAGAAGTGATTGAATTATGATTTCTGGACCATTAAATACCAATAATTTTATACTTTGACACGACATTGGACTTAGAGGTACAAAGAACCATATGCTTACGGGATTGATTTGAAAACCAGATTGACTCTAAACAAACCAAAGAAGAGTAGACTTTCAATGTATATAATGATATTAAAAGAAATCATTGAAAAAATCTCTGCTGCCACAGTTGATGTAATATTAGTAATAGGTTAAAATATGCTGAAGAATAGTAACCGATGAAAATAAATGATAACTGTTTTAGCATACTGTGGTAGAACTGCCATCTATAATATGATATTAATAAGAAATCAATGAAAAAATCTCTCCTCCACTGTTGTGGCAATATCTTAGTAATATGTCAAAATATGCTGAAGAATAGTAACCGATGGAGATAATTGGAATCTGTCTTAGCAAACTGAGGTAGAATTTCAATGCTCAATTTGATATTAATAAGAAATCAATGAAATAATCTCTCCATCCACAGTTGTGGCAATATCTTAGTTATAAGTCAAAATATGCTGAAGAATTGTAACAGATGTAGATAATTGGAAACTGTATTATCAAACTGAGGTAGAATTTCAATGCTCAATTTGATATTAACAAGAAATCAATGAAATAATCTCTCCATCCACAGTTGTGGCAATATCTTAGTTATATGTCAAAATATGCTGAAGAATAGTAACCGATAGAGATAAATGAAAACTGTCTTAGCAAACTGGGATAGAATTTCAATGTATAATTTGATATTACTAAGAATTCAAAGAAAAATTCTCTCCCTCCACATTTGTGGAAATATCTTAGTAATGGGTAAATTTATGCTGAAGGATAGTAACAGATGGAGATAATTGGAAAATGTCTTAGCAAACTGAGGTAGAATTTCAATCTATAATTTCATATTAATAAGAAATCAATGAAATAATCTCTCCATCCACAGTTGTGGCAATATCACAGTTGTGGCAATTTCTTAGTAATGGATAAATTAATGCTGAAGAATAGTAACAGATGTAGATAATTGGAAACTGTCTTAGCAAACTGAGGTAGAATTTCAATGAACAATTTGATTTTAATAAGAAATCAATAAAAAATTCTTTCCCTCCACAATTGTGGCAGAATAGTAACCGTTGGGGATAAATTAAAACTGTTATAGCAATTTTTGGTAGAATTTTAATGTATAATTTCATATTAATAAGAAATCTATGAAATAATATCTCCCTCCACAGTTGTGGTAACATTTTAGTAATAGGATAAAACATACTGATGAATTGTAACCGATGGAGATAAATGAAAACTGTTTTAGCAAACTGGAGTAGAATTTCAATGTATAATTTAATATTAATAAGAAATCAATGAAATAATCTCTCCCACATTTGTGGAATTATCTTTGTTATTCCTCAAAATAAAACTGAAGAATAGTAACTGTTAGAGATATTTGAAAACTGTCTTAACAAACTGTTTTAGAATTTAAATGTATTATTTGATTTTAAAAAGAAATCAATTAAAAAACATCTACCGCCACAGTTGATGATATATCTTATTAATAGGTCTAAATATGCTGAAGAATCGTAATCGGTAGAAATAAATGTAAACTGTGTTAAAAAACTATGTAAGAAGTTCAACAAATAAATTGATATTCTTAATAAACCAATGAAAAAATAACTTTGCCACAGTTGTGGCAAACTCTTAGTTATTTGTCAAAATATTCTGAACAGTAACCGATTTATCTAAATAGAACCAGTCTTAGCAAGCTGGGTCAGAATTTCATTACATTATTTGTTATTAATAAGAATCAACAAAAAAATCTATCCTTAAGCAATTGTGCTAATGTAATAGTTATAATTCGTATCGATTTGTTCAAGAAATAATTTTATTTTTGAAAGGTTTACTTGTCACTGTAGCCGATAAGTCACTTGTGTTATATTGATCATCATATTGTATTTATATTGAAATATAGTAAATTCAGAAAGACAAAATTATTTGAAAAGATTGTAAGGAATATAAATATTCAAAAACGTTTGTGTAAATTCTTGTTTTTAGTAAATTTCAATGTGATTGGTTTTATTAAATTTTCTCAATTTTGGTTAAGATTAATAGTTGGATTTTTTGTAATACTTCTTTTAATGTCTAACGGCACAGTCTTTAGTATTTAGTATAAAACGAGCGAAGTTTTCGATTTACGATTTCTGTCTCTGATTATCCCGGTATTTTCGATCTATAGTTAATTAAACGAAATTGAATTTGCCAAGTTAATTAAGAAACATATTTGTGACATATTCTTGGTTAATCTTATATAATCAGATTACCTGATTGGAATTGGTTTGAACTACTGGTGGCTGCGGCGGCCAATGCCATTGTGGACGAAGACAGCGCTTTTTAAATACGATGACTGTTGTGGCGCGAGTGTATCATATGCTTTTGGTCGTCGACCACGTCTTGGTTTACCAATATTCTCTTCATCTTTAGGACACTTGTGATGCATGAGATGATGTCTTCGACGGAAGCGTCCAAGGCACTTCTTACATTCGAATGGTTTCTCTCCTTTATGTATTAACATATGAGCTTTTAATTGATTTGAATCGCTAAACTTTGAGCTCTCTATGAATATGTCGTTCTTGTTTATTTCTACTTCTTAATTAGTAAGAAACTCACTATCTTTAGCTAAAATGAATTTTGGCAAAATTGAACATATATGGGTTAAAATTGGGCAAAGATTGAATCATGTTGTGTATAAATTGGCTTAAATAGGGGCAAAAGTGAGCTTAAATTTTGGACAAATATGACCTAAAATTGGGCAAAATTGGATTAAATAGGTGAAAATTATGGATTAAATTGTGTCAAAAATGGTTAAAATCGGGGCAAAAATGATAAATATAAAGATTTATCTTATAGTTTGCTCATCTTTGATAACTTATCTTAAATATCTAGTCTTGAAGTCTATATAAATAGTCTTGAAATAATTTTAGTGTTGCACAAAATATATTTATTTTTACATTTTAATTTTTTAATTCTCACTTTAACAAAGTCAGCTATTGGATTTTACATGTCAAGAGTATGTGGGAAGAACTGACATAGAATTAGCATAACCTGCTATGAGAATCTGCTCTTAATGTCGTTAATTAGGTCAAGTCATAAGCTATGTAGTATTGCAGCTACGTATGATTGTATCTTCCAGTTCGCTATCAAATCGACACATGAGTTCGACAATGTTATACGTCGTCAAAACAAACGATTTCAATGTCAATCATATATCGCTTTCAACTAAAATATATAAGTTTTAACATGAATTACATTCGGAATCGTTTGTTTTGACGAAGTTTAACATTGTCGAATTCATGTGTCGATTTGATGGCGAACTGGAAGATATGATCATACGTAGTGGCAAAACTACAAAGCATATGACAATCTTTAAGAGTTAATCTGGTTTGCAGCTAATCTTCGCAAATAAAACACTTGATGTCGAGTAAACTGCAGACAATAGAATATAAAACTCCCATCTTTTATTACTGTAAAACAATGATGTAGTAGTAGTTAATTATGTGATATAAGCCGCAATATATATTCCAATAGTTGATGCAATAATGTCATTAATTCTTGGATAATATATTGCTACTTATATAACATGATTGAACTGCTGCTATATCATTTGTTTCACTAGTCTTATCGAAGGGGAGTTTTATATTCTAATGTCTTTGAATTGCTTATTAACATAAAACTCTTACATGAATGCGAAGATTCGCTAATTACCAGTACGGTGCAAATAATTAAGAACGTATTCTGATGAGAAATAATCTCCCTTCGTTTATTACTGTAAAACAATGATGTAGTGGTAGTTAAATCATGTGAAATAACTCTCAATATATGTTCCAAGAGTTAATACAATAATGTCATTATTTCCTGTATTATATAATGCGGTTTGTATCACAATTATTGAACTGCTACTATATCATATGTTTCACTAGTCTTATCGAAGGGGAGATTATTTCTTGTCAGAATACGTTCTTTAGTATTTGCGCCATGTTTTGCAAGACGCATAAATATTAAAACACTTAAAATGGTAGCAAATAATTTTATTTCATACTATTAATGATAAACATTACAATTATTCCTAATAAATTTTTTCCATAGTTTGGCCATGTTTCTGGGTTTAGAAAATCAGGATTAAGAGGGTCAAAACATATTAGCCATAATTTTTCCCCTGCGTTGAACTGGTAAACATCTACAGGATAGTATAGATGTGTTAAAACTGCGTCTCCCGTTAACACGAGCCAATTTTTTAAAAGCGGTACTGTAGTAAACTTAGATGTTCAAATTTTATAGACTTGATTATAACGGTAAGTTTGCCAAAGCCCTTCGTCATACACGCATAAGTTGTCTACAAGTTCTTAAGCTTCTGCTGAACATTCGCATAAAAATATTATTTAAGTAGTTTCAGGCTGATAAAAACATAATGCTTACATATACATTAAAGCATTAAATGCATAATACCATTTTTACCACCAAAATAGAAACTATATCTGAATGAGTTTGTAAGTAGAGAATTATGATATAATGCCTCATATCCAATAAGTTTTTTATCTTCAAAGTTAACAATTCTAATTTCTGATCGAAGTTTTATGTACAAATTCATTTTTATAATTAAACAAAGTTTTGTAAGCTTATCGATTAAATAAGAGTTTTTTCCAAAAAGAGATTGAAACTCTTCTAAGGTGTGTACGAGGCAACTAAACTTTATTAAAGCCACGCAGTAATGCCCACAAGTTATTCATGTTAAACATTGTAATGTTACGTTATTATGAGTCCACCCATTACGGCAATGTTCAAACAAATATTCATTAAACTCGCGATGCAATTGGGAAGGCTATAAGAATCAAAATAAACCCCATTACCATTATTAATAAATGAAATTTAAACCCAGTGTTGACCTGATTTATCAGATGGATATGTGTTTGCGATAAATGATTGGTTTGGCTTAATTTCTTCCGGTAGTGTATCTCTCGAATAAGTACAAATAAAAAATTTTTCATTAAATAATAACTTATTAATTGTCTTTGTATCCATTAATGATAGTCCGTAACCGCATTCCGGTTTTCAAGAACATTTATTAAGTTATCAAATTAGCTGTTTATTAAAGTGTTTATTATTTCCGTAGTACTCTTACTAAACTTTTTTACAATTCTAAAAAATCCTTGTTTTGGGATATTATCATGTCCAGATGAATAATTTCAGTAACTTAAATCTGGAGTTAAATCAAAAGCTAAAATAGTGTAACCAGTTTTGAAATCTTTTTTAGTTATGAAAGTTTTGATATTATTTAGTTGTTTTAAAGATCGTAGTAACCCAAAATATTCTCTTACGTATAAGTTATTTTCGAAATCAGGCGTATATGGTATAAGAAGAAACTGTTCTCTATTAACATAACAACCAATTGAGTTAATATTAAATTGCTCAAAATTGTAATGATTTTTTTTGTAATTGCCATTAAATGCATCATTATAAATAAAAGCAATATAAGGTTTTGTAGGCAATGTGCCATTAATAACATTTTCGATGTTTTTATATAAGAGACCGGTACCTATTGTATACGATCTCACTTCATTCCGAGAGATCATAAATCTCGCTGGAGCAACATTTAAGGCGGCCGTATGCGCAGATATAATTTCATTTGAAACTAATGATTTAAAAACATTAAAGTAAATATAGCTTAACTCTACTTTGATTCGAAGTTTTGTGCTATATTCTCAAAGTTTAAGTACAAGATGTATGTCTCGCTGTTTTCAAACTTGATCCACACATTGAATACTTACAAAAAAATTAAAAACTAAATAAAACTATGAAATGAAAATTAAAAATATTTCAAATTGAAAAATATGTAATAACTGATTGTTTTAAACAAATTTTTACATAAAACAAAATTTTATTCTAAAATCAAAAATTATTGAAATAAAAAAAAATGTTTATGAACTTGTTTAGAAAAAACTTTTTACAGTTTATTTTTAATTTTATGATTCAATTTGAATAAAATAAATACATTTAAACGAAATCTTTTTAATTATAGATCGAAGTAAAGGTACTTTAATGATTACGAGCGAAGAAAAACCAAAAGAACTTTTTATTACAATTTTATTAAATTCTAAAACCTCTCACATGTTTGATGAAAATAAAACTCCAATAACAAAACAGCTCATAAATCTTGAGACATCACGGCATTCAAAAAATTTTAAAATCGACAGTAATTTAAGTAGACATGCACCACAAAATAACAATTCTCTTTATCCATTTATGGTTAAAGCTAAGTGCAATGTTTTTTCTTAAGCAAGATTTATTCAGGAATCTTATTAAATATTTTTTATTATTAATTTAGTTTAACTTAAAATCATTTTTAAAAAGTTTTCTTCGAAATTTTTATAAAAATGAATTATTAAACTAATAGTTCAAAATAAATTAGTTTTTTTCTTAAATAATAATGAATGTATTCAGAAAATTACCACTGAAGAAAAACAAAGGAGTTTTATGAGACAGTTTAATTAAATTCTGAGTAATTTTTTATTTGATTTCTTAGTAGTATCTGTTTTGTTTTTCAAATTCTAAAGAGTTTTCTAAAACGTTTTTCAATTATCGCATGGGTTACTATTCTTCAGCATATTTTGACATATAACTAAGACATTGCCACAACTGATGCGGGAGTCATTTTTTAATTGATTTCTTAGTATAATCTGTTTAATATTCGAAATTCTACCCGAGTTTTTAATACAGTTTACAATTATCTCCAAGAGTTACAATTCTCCAGCATATTTTGACATATATTTCATCAACTTTGGCGGCAGAGATTTTTTCATTTAATTCTAATTAATATCAAATTATAAAATAAAATTCTACCCCAGTTTGCAAAAAACAGTTTTTATTTATCTCCAACGGTTATTATTTTTCAGCTTAATTCCACGTTTTGCCAAGAAACTGCCACAACTAAAGATCATTCTATTTTGTTATTTGTTCCTCGGAGTCCAATATTGAATCCAAGTATAAGATAATTGGTTGATATTGGTCGATAAATCATAATACACTCACTTCTTTGGTTTTTTCAGAGTCAGTCTGGTTGAACAAATCCCCCCGTAGCCATAATGTTCTTTGTACCACTAAGTAAAAAAAAGAGTCCTAGTATACAATAACTGGTTGATAATGGTCAATTAATCATAATTCATTCACTTCTTTGGTTTGTTTAGAGGCAATCTGGTTGTTAAAGTCATTCCCGTATCCATATTTTTATTTGTACCTCTAAGCCAAATATCGTGTCCTAGTATGATGTAAGAATACTTAATTTTAACCTATAAATTATTCAAATATTAAAAACTTTTAAAAACTAAGAATAGTGATCAATTCTTCACAATTATTTCAAAAATTAAATTGTTTTAAAGTAAAGAGCAAAATTCTTTGACAATTAAAAGAAATATCTGATAATCATTTAAAAATAAGACTGATAAGAGAGATGTACAGGCAGAGAGATGTACAGGCAGAGAGATGTACAGGCAGAGAGATGTACAGGCAGAGAGATGTACAGGCAGAGAGATGTACA
>JAQIXJ010003846.1:0-11872 GCA_034700185.1 Phthiracarus laevigatus | reverse complement strand
CATCGATTATACATTGTGGTTCTTGTAATGAATCAATACGTAATTTAACAAATGATGGCAAAACCATGAAAACTACAAATTTTATAATATAACCTTAATTCAAAAAAAGAATGACAATTAGTAATTCGCTCACTTTAATACCAATGTTAACTTATAATTAATTTCTATTCTAAATAGTTAATTATGATACTCTATTATACTTTGTTTACTTTTAGTCCCATACGAAATTATATAAATCAGAGATGAGTTTGCTTTTTGTGTTTTACGTTACTGAATTTGCATTCTCTTATAATTAATTAATTAATGCACTAAGAAATGGTTAAGCTGCTGATTAAAGTTTTTTTTTATTTTTTCAATTAGCACTATCAAAGGATATCAATGATAAAAAAGCAAATACATATGTGGTATAATTCCGAATTTAGTTAAGACGTAAATGGAATTCATGTTTGATATTTTAGTCAATTATAAGTATAAATACTTATCGTCATTAGACATTGTTTTATAAAATTATAAACTATATTATTTGTATAATTTCAAGTATAATTATGTGACAATAAATAATAAAAATATATTGTCTAACGATTTCGCTTGTTTAGATTCTTTGTATTATTTTCTTAAAAAGTATTTGCACTTTAGAACTAAAATATATATAGAATTCAGAAAATTTTTATTACGTAAAAGATTTACAAATTGAAAAAAACTTGAATAAAAAAGCCTCCTAATGTACCACAACCTCTTTATTAACATTAAGAATTTAAAAATGAAAAAAACTTTAAAATTAAAAATTAAGTTATAAAATGTTTTTAAAAAGTTCACCGACAGAGTTACAGACATGTCAAATCCAATATGCTCACTTTGTGTATTACAAATGTAGATTTTACTGTACTTTATGAAGGAGTTACAGTAAATAAATAACTCTGCAATTTTACTTGCAGGTTAAATGAATTAAGAATTATTCATAAATGTTTAAAAAATGGGTTTTATAAAGTTACTAATCAAAAATTGAGTACTTTTTCAAGCTAATAATTTAAACATTAAATTATTTTTAAAAGTGGAAAACAAATCAAGGAGAAATTAAGTGAATATCAGTAATTCGTAAAAATATTTTATTATTTTAATATTTTGCTAATTTAATACATAAAACAAGATCGATTCACCCAAATTATCTGATTTTGTAAACTAAATTTCAGATAGTTTTATGCTGCACGCATAATTGGTTGCTCGCATTTAGATGTTATTTTTATAGAAAGTTCTGTTATAAGTTGTATATTTAACAAAACGGCATTATGCCACAGTGCACCGTTTTCTATACTAAAATACAGACGTAAATCTCGGTGCCAATAGATATATTTTACAAAGTGATCCAACAATTTTATGTATATTGTACTATAAACTTATGGGTTTTATGATTTTAATCCACAAATTAGCGTATATGCCTGAATGTCTTTTTATGTCACTCTGCGATGCAACACCATTGTTATCTCGCCTAAACGGTATCCAAAAAAAAAACAACTGTTTTTTAAATACGACGTAATATGTTTTAAAGAGTTGAGTTTTGCAATTCAATTTGTATGATTAATTTTTCGATAAATTTAATAAAATAGATTTTTCAAAATAAAAACGTAATAATGAACACTTTTGAATTTGAGTGATGATAATGTTAAAGAAATAAGATAACAACTTTATATTATATACTGTAATAAAAGCATTTTTGTTTTATAATACTAAATTTTTAGTAATGAAGTACATAAGAGATAAAAATATATGATGTTATAATCATACTTTTTGAATTCAAGTGAAATATCATGTTTTCACAGTTTGATGCACTTCTATCTTCTAAAATAAAACACAATTATGTTATGATTGTTTATGTGACGGCAAAGTTGTTATATATATATATATGGATTTTACTATTCTGTCTTAAAAAGTTATTTTTCAGTAACAACGATAAAGTGTTCTAATTCTGTTAAGATTTAGTTTTAAATATTGCTAAATTTTTTCAAGTCAGTAAAATAAGTTATACTTACTTTGTCATTACAAAAATACAGAATTGTTATTGTAATTGATAGAAACCCATTTATTTTTAGTTTACCTTGTAAAAGTCAGTTATTGGTTTTGACATCTCTGTACGTACAGATGTAGACCTTTTGCTTTGTCTGTATATACTTCGCTAGGCATTTTTAGCTCACAATATTGGGGCAAAACATGGCTTAAATTAGGTAAATAATGAGTTAGTAGTAAAACTCTAGTAAACATTATTTTTGATTGATTGCAATAATCAAGAAAAAATACATTGTTTTTAGATTATTGAAAATTAAAGATCTATGACTTACCAATTAATTGATTCATTTATTGGTAAAATGTTATTAATCAGAAAAATAAGATAAATAAAGATATTTTATAGTGTTTATTGTATCAATAATTTAACACTGCATTTAACAATAACACCTTATTTAATAGTTAACAATTTACAAACGAGTAAGCTCTTACAATTACAATTAAATAAATAGAGGTAAACAGTTGCCTTTATGTAATTATAGAATATAAAAAAATAATATTATTTTATCTTTCTAATTGCTTTTAGATTAAATATTGTAGACTAATCAGAGAAATTTATATAAATTAACAGTTTGTGATGTTAATTGAATTATCTATGCTCGTAAAGAGGTATCACCAACAAACTGGGTCGTTAAATATAAACAAGATCGATACGGTTATAATATCTGACTTTGTAAAGTAAGTTTCAGTAATTTTATGGTGGCTCTCTCACAACGTTCGCTCGCTTTTATGAACTAAGATTATTTATAACAGTTATAAACTTTTTATTATTTCAGAAGCATTCGATAGAATATTTAATAAATTTGTCCCATTTTGAACCATATTGTCTTAATTAAAAATAAAGCTGAATCTATCGATCAATATTATTTATTGCCAATTTTTACTGTATTTCTTTATAAAATTACTAAAAAAAGGAATCTCCCATTCTGATAAACTTTTTTTCTATTTTGACGATATTTCTGCCAGTTATGTTCCAGTTTATGACACTTTTTATACATATTTTATCATGTATTTATACATTTTTACCCAAAGTTTGACACATAATTGACAATTCTAATGTCAATTGTGGACCAAATTTATAGACCTAGTAATGTAAAAATCCATTATTAGAATGAGAAATCACTTAAAACCACTACTAAATTAAAATAAGAAATCGCTGAAAATCCCTTAACTATACTAATAAATTGGTAAAATCCCTTTATTAAAGTAAAGATTAAAATCCCTCTATTAGAATAAGAGTGCAGACGGACGGACAGACAGACGGACATTTTCAAATCCACATATCTGTCTAAAAAGTCAGTTAAAAAATTTTTTAAGACGTATTAAAAATTAGCTAAAATAAGTTACTTTTTATTATACACATTTTACTCTTAATATTTAATTTTAAATTGCATATTCTTTGATCTGATAAATACCTTTACATTTTATAAACTTGTCAGTATAATCAGTATAATGTTTCATAATGTTATGTTGCAGTTATATATTTTTGAGTCTCACAGGTATTCCTTGTGCGTTATACAGTACAATGTACTTTATTGGTTAAAAGCATATTAAGATATTGTGAGATAATATCGATAAAAAAACATACTTAAATATGGTAAAAGAATGTGATGCACAGATATTACCCTTTTAAATATAAGTACTTCAGCAAACATTCAAATCAAAAACAAATTACATTTATTACAATACAACAACTAGTTTTTTTTCATTTATGTTAATTTGAATTTAATTCATGGAAAAAATTTTCTATGTTGCGGACAGATAGCTATAAAATTATTGCTTTACTTGACTAAATTTTTTCGTTTCGATGAAATTAGGAAAATGTTATATTTTTTATAATACTGTCAAACACGTGAACATTAGTCGTTTGCAGTGATGATAAAGTGAGTTTTATAAGAAAATAAGTTATCTTTTATAATAAAAATATATTTACTAGATAAGAGCGCTAAACATTTAGCGAAACTTAATATAATTTTATGGATCCAGCATCCATTAAATTCACACTGAATAAATCTGCTTATGCGCTTTGGTCTACACTTGCGTCTTTACGTGAACAATATCATAACCATACAAGAGCTTTCAAATACTTGTTTCTCGAATTTTATTTTTTTATGCATATTTGGCGTCAAAAATCTGCAAAAGTGTACTAATAAATGTAATAATATACAGTCTTTTATATAAGTTTAGTATACTTTTTATAAAAAGATTTTACATAAGTACACATATTAGTACGCTTTTGCAGACTTTTGACGCCAAATATGCATACAATATAAAAAAATCGCATGTATTTGATAGCTCTTGCCTGTTCATAACCATCATCGATATGTAAAATGTTTACAATGCGCATGTGCAGTGCGCGTTAGGTCAATATGATTAGATTATCTATAAAAAACGTTTATTTGTTAGTTACGAAGTACGTAAAAGATATTACTGGTTTTCACAGTCTGTTGCACCTCATCAATAAAATATTGTTATTTTATTACAATTTTTTATAACATTTTTTCAAATTATAGACAAAGTCGACATTATGGATTTGACATGTCTTTCGCTCGAGGCAGTGTCCGCAGTCTTAAATTATTATACTGGATTTCCGGTGTTTTTAATATTAATAAAGGAATTTGTCATTTTGTGGCCTAGTATTATAAACGAAATAATTTTTCAAATATTCATGTGCTAAGATATGACAAAGTAAGCTTAAGATGAACATGTTTATAATTGTTATGACACTGGTTTATAATTTTTGATTTTTTAAAAAACAAATTTTATTAATATTAATTATATTTAAAATAAATAAATGTAAAACTCAATTGAAACAATATAAGTTTATCTAACTCAACTTTTAGAAATTAAAGTCATAAAGATTAAAATATCAATGAAAAACTAAAATATCCATTTATTAACTAATGCACGAGTCTAGACATTTTAATTTCAACTAAATTATTAGAAGAAATTAGTTTTATTGAAGTAAATATAAAAATTTAAAAAATAGTCTTATCATTATCTATACTCCTAAATATAATGTTAATTATAATTTAATTATCTCAAGGTTTCAAGTTTGTCTCATCAATAACATAGACTTAATTTCTAAATTCACATAGAGTAAATGACAATGTTTAAATTATTTTATATAATACTTTTACAAAAATATTTTACTTGATAAGATTATTTTTATTTGCTTAAACTCAAAGTATTTAATTGACGGCATTTGAACTTTTACTTGTTCAAAATTTTCTTAAAATATTTTTGATTACAAAACAAGGAATGATGTAAAAGTTATCTAAACTCTTCAGAATTAAGTTTTTTTATTTTATTATTATTTAAATGCTTTTTTAACAATTTTGAAAATATTTACATAATTTTAGTAAATTAAAATTAATAAACATTATAAAGCGCTTACTTTGATTAAAATAAATTTAAAAAATGAAAAGATATGTGCATTATTAATATTTGGTTTCCCTTAACGCCAAAAAACTTATTAAACTTTTGCGAATTAAAAAAATTATAAAAAATGTAAAAAATTTTAAAAATTTGAAAAAAATAAAAAAAAGATTCTATAGATAAACAGAAACTTCAAATCCAAGTTACAATTTACAATCAATTGAAAATTTGTAAAGCAAAAAATGTTTGCTAAAGAATTACAATGCTAAAATTTAATTGACTATTCGAACCTTTTAAAATGTTTTCTTCATTTAATTTGAAATGTAAAAAGCAACTTATTTTATAAGTTACTTACTTGTAAGTTAATACGTAACAGAGTTTGTCTTTGTGTTTTGCTGTGAAGCCTTTATAGAGGCCTCCTCGGGGAATCAACCCTCTTGACACATTTATAAATGGAAACAGCTCGAAAAGTATAGGTCAATTAGGGGGTTTCATGGTAGTTTGACCACTTCTGAAAAAACGGGTTTAAAAAACTTTCTCAGTACCATTATAAGTATACCTCCTGAACTTACTCCCTCTTTACAGATACTTAAATTAATTCAGCTTTAAGAGTAGAGTTCAATTAATAAGATTACGAGATGACAGTTGTATTAAATTATTTGTAAAATGCACTTTGACACCTACATCATTCCACTCAGTTCAAAAAACTGAGTTAAATGATGGGTCAGTCTAGTGGAGGGCAACACCTAATGGAAAATCTTTACATTCACAATAATTATAAATACTAATAACACGTGCAATGCACGGGCTGAAACTGAGAATCGAATACTTTTAATCTTAATAAAAAATAACCTAGTTTGTTTGTCTGCGAAACCTTTATAGGCTGCAACCCTAGATTTATCACCCCTGTAAACCTATATCAACGGGTTCAAATAAAAGACTGTAACGCTAGAAACTGAGTTTCGTGGTGTTTGGACTGCTGTAATATGGGGGTGGAACAAATGTTTTAATATCAATAAAAATGCTCTACTCAGCGTCCGGATACGGGATTATAGAATGATGTCCGAGCAAATCGGTTGGAGTCTGGATTGTAAATAAATTTCTACAATTCATTAAACTAAGCTCATAGAGCAGATAAATGCGGGATCACATGTTGGGGTGGGAAACAAGGTTCAAGTAGTGAATGAAACACATATCCGTATATAGGACTTATTAGACTTTGTAGATAAATGCAAGCATCATTTGGGTTATAAACTCGTGAACCATATACTTTCTCCACAATAGATCTAATTTCTAGTGTTAACGATAAAAATCAATTTAAACTTTTTACATAACAGCTAATTAGTTGGTCTTATCTTTTGATTTAAACAAAATTTAAATACATTATCGACTTACAAAATAAAATAATAGAATTCTAATATAATTTTAAATTTATAAAGCATAAATCTAAATCTTTACTTGAAAATAGTTATTGATTGTTTTAAAATAAACCAAATGAAAATTAATAAATAGATATTATGTTATTCTTGTTTTTTTAATAGTATATATTAAACACAAAAGGAGCTTTATTAATTAGTAAACATATTTATCTAATTGATATAAATGTCCAAATAAGGTAATTTTTATAAATTATTAATTAAAACAATATAAGTAATTAAAAAACAATAGTAAAGTTGTGATATTTTGTTAACAAAATAATATATACAGTGATACTTCATGTCTCATACTTTGAAGATTTTTACAAATTTCGATGTGGCAAAACTAATCGGATTTAAACGACATTTTTTGGATTTTTGATCATCAAGTATTTAATTGGATGAGGTTGTAGCACTCTAACAGGCAGAGTAATATGTACTAATTTTAAACGTTTCCAATGTATAGTATCCTTAATTATGGTTATTTTGAAAGAGAAGCCAAAACTTGTTTGAAAAAACTTTAAAAAATCTATTGGACACATTATTTTAATACCAATAAGCTAATTTTTACGATTGTCTTGATTTAAAGATAAAAAAGTTGTTTATTTTCCTCAAAGTGTATAAAAAACATTGTAATACAATTTTTTTAGCTCACTTTGAAAAAGTCGAGCTATTAGATTTGGGATTTCTGTCTGTGTGTCTGTAACTCTGTGTGTAGACCTTATGATAGGAGGCTTTTTTTAAATTGTAGGAGGCTTTTTAAAAAAATTGTAGGAGGCTTTTTTAAAAAATTGTAGGAGGCTTTTTTAAGTATTATAGTAAGCTTTTTTAAAAAAATGTAGGTGTATTTTTCAATTTTTTAATTTTTTTAAATTTTTCAATTTTTTAAATTTTTTCAAATTTTTCAAATTTTTCAAATTTTTTAAATTTTTTAAATTTTTTAATTTTTTTAATTTTTTTAATTTTTTTGCTGTCATGGAAATTTTTTTACAACAAAGGAATCAAATACATTGATGATTATAATGAAAAACATTACAAAATTAAGTAAAAAAGATAAACTTCAAAATCGACAAAAGTCAATGTTTGACAGCAAGAGAATCCATTCTTAGGTCCTGCCACTATTTCAATTAGGGTAAATTCTTTTATCAGGTATCAATTAACTTTATACCGATTATTACATTACCACAAAGAATGTGCATCCGATCATTACTCAGAACGGAATTCAATATGATTAGCAACGTATTAAAGAGTATCACTGCAGGTATGTATGCGACTACTATTGGTTTTTTAATCGTTTTAAATATAATAATTAATAAAATATTAATGAATATAATGGACCAATAATAATAAATAGTGAATTTATTCGTGTAAATCCTATTAATGATAAGTTAATTTAGTAAGACATGTTTTGTCGACCAAAATATTTTTGGCTATTATTAAAAAACCAATCAATTCTATTAATGCTAACATAAAATAGACTAATTGTGTTAATTCTGTGCCGTATATCAGAGAAATGTTTAAAATTTTAAAATAATTAGTTAATTAATAAAAATTAATGCTAAATATTTGTCAATCAATAGCCATTACATCATAAGAAACAACCAGTAAATAAGTCAGTCCTTGTTTTCTTTGTTTTGTCCATTGACTACTTTCGAACTGTCTTAAACTGATCCATTACATCGTTGTAGGAATTATGACTGTTCTGAATTAATAGCCAAAACTTGTTCGAAGAAAATTTAGATTATACAAAATTAATTTGAAATTTTTCACCACGTTGTCCAAAATTTTCCCATGAAAAGTTTCCAAAGTTCTAGTAATAAAAATGAAGTAAATAACAATACTTTAAAAAAGTGCTACAGTTTTTCAAATCTGTAAATTAAGTTATACAGAATGGGCTATAGAGTCCGTAGCTGGCCGGGTGAACTTTTGCTTTGGAAAACATTTTGAAACATATATCGTTTAACTAAGCTTATTAAACTTAGTTTAATGAGGGGTCAATTGATTGGATAGGCAAAGCAAGTTAAAGTAATTGCTGCATCAGTTATCTTGGAATCTTGGACATCTAAGTCTTTGCATAAAAACATATTTTGAGTTGTGTACTCCTTATCCAATTGATTACAATGTAAACCATTTATGCCCACCGAAATTTTTCTAATTACAAGTAATATATAAATAACATAATTTGTCTTTTTGTTTGTTTGTTTGTTTGTGGAACATTTATAGGTTCCTCCGTTGGAAGCGATACCCCTTTGAAACCTATATCAATGGGTTTATTTCATAGAGAGATTAACTTTTAGTGGGCTAGAATGATAATTTATTTTCCAAACTCAACAAAAACAAGCAATCATGAAAAATTCATTTTTGTAATAAGAAATTAACTTGAATTTTTTTATGCTGTATATACTAAATATATATATACTTTCATATCATACTAGCTTTTAATCCCATGCTTCGCACGGATTATTAATATTTAAATATTTTGTGATTGTATTGTGTTATTTAAATAACCCATTTCTAGTATTTATTTGGACGTATATTTTGTAAAGATAATATTGCGTTATTACTAGGGCTGTGAAAAATCGGTTTTAACAGAGAAAGTTTTTTAGTTGTAAAATTCGGTTAAAGTAGTTTTATGCATTATTTAAGTTAAAAGAATGAATTTAAAAGACAAAAATTTTAACCGAAAAACCGATTTTTGAAGTAACTGACCGAAATAATAGAAAATAAAATTTACTAAACGATTTTCTTAAAACATGTTTTAAAGAGGATCTCCGAGCTTCTATAGGGAATGCGCCCAATTTTTTGATTAAATTGAGAATTTTTTTAAATACAGTACATTATCTAAGGATTTTGGCTGAAGACGAATTTTGTAAAGTTTAAAGGGAGTTTAAAGCTCAATAATTAAAAAACGTTTTTAACTAAAATAATTAATTTCTTCTAAACGAATGTGAATCTATAACATGATTGTTTTTCATTAAAATTTAGAAAAAAATATCTAATTTCAAAATATAATTTTTTAAAAACTCCATATTTAAAACATCTATATGAGAACAAGGGGTACCGAAGTGCTAAATTTTTTGCTTATAACTTGGGCCAAGTGTTTTTTAAATAATATACTTAGTTTTCTTTTTACATATTCATGTTTTAATTACTTCTTTACATTATTAGGATTTTATCTTTACAATATATTATTTTCCAAACAATAATTTAATGAAATAGAGTATTTTATACCATAAAAAATGAAAAAAAATCAAGTAATATTTGATATATGTACGTTTCAACATTTACTTTTATTATAGGTTTATTAAATATGTAAAATTGAAAAATATTTTTTTATAACTTTCCCTTCTCATTTTGAAATAAACATTTTTCTAATAAATATCTACTCTTAATGATCTACAAGATTAATGTTGTGCGAGTCTTTGGGAACACTCACTAAATGTTTTTTAAGTTTCAAAAAGTAAAAAAAATAAAAATAAAAATTTTTTTAAATATTATAAAAATTATATTTTGAAGTTAGATAATTTTTTCTGAATTTTAATGAAAAAAGGATCTCGTTATCTTTATTCGTTTAGAAGAAATTAATTATTTTAGTTGAAACGTTTATTAATTATCGGGATCTCCCTGTTAAACTTTACAAAATTTGTCTTCAACCAAAATGATTAGAAAAATGTCCTCATTTTTGATAAAAATCTCAATTTAATCAAAAAATATAGCCGATCCCCTACGGAAGTTGAGAGATCCTCTTTGTTTTATCTTGAATTGTTTACATGGGTTTATAGACTTAGTTTTACTCATGGAAACATCTAAATGTATAACATTATAAAAATAATTCATTTATATAAAATTTTGGTCTACCGACTTTAACCAAAATTGGACCTAAATTCTAACAAATAACCGACCGGAATTTACCATTTTTCTGACCGAAATTTCTCAGGCCTAGTTATTACGTTTATTAATGTTCTGCTGCAATAACAGTTATTGTATACGATCGCATCCGCACTTATGTGCACATACTCTTAACGGTAATACAACGATTGAATAGAAGGCTTAAATGGTTGCTATGGTGAACAAACCTACAAATATCGTTTCCGTATATAATAGATAACGGTTCTACAAGCTAAATGAAATTCAAGCATGGACAGGATATGCAAACGACTAAATAACATAAGTTTCCATATTTAGCGCAATCTTTTTAAATTTCCTATCTTTTCTGTTTGAATAATAAAATATAAAATTGCAATTTTTCACTAATCTAATTTATAACATTTTTTATTGCTAATAAACTAGTTAAATAAGTTGAAACTTGTTCAAATTAGTTTTGGATTTCGTAACTTTACTGTTGATTAATTCGTAAAATTGATTTACTTTATAATGTATTTAATAAATTTAACAGAATTATTTTATTAATGAATACAAGAAAGATACATTCACAGAGAGCTCACTTTTTAGTAGTTATCATTTATTTTAAAACAAAAATTTACAAAACTAATGTGCTAAAAATAGCCAAACTGGAAAGGCTGCGGACACCGTGACAGACAGACAGACAGACAGACGGACAGACGGACAGACGGACAGACGGACAGACGGACAGACGGACGGACATACTCAAATCCATAAGCTCGCCTTTTTTTAAAAAAAGTGAACTAAAAAATAATATTCAAATTAATATGAGTTATTTAATATGTTTTAACATATTCCAATTTTTATGTCATAACTACTAGTAAAATATCGCTTTTAATTAAGATTAAGTTTATTATTTATTAATTAAAATTTCTCTATTAATTAATAAAAATTATAAGAGTTATTAAAAAACTAAAGTTTATAAATGTCATTAAAAACTAATAGATATTTAAGATCATGTATAAGCAACTTTCACATTTATTACTGTGCTGTATTTGATAAACTATTAATTATTACTAGAGACGAAAAATTCAGGAAACCCCTTCTTTTTATAGGACATAGATAGAACTAATACAATAAAAGATGTATACGAATCATACTAAAATAAGCATTTTGAG
>JAQIXJ010003845.1:0-11873 GCA_034700185.1 Phthiracarus laevigatus | reverse complement strand
TTCATTTTTCTAGAAATTTGAATTTTTCGACGTAATTAATGTCCATAATATTACAAATACTCCTAATTAAATCCATTTAACAATTAATCAATGTGTTTTATCTATAAATTAACATAAAAATCCATTTTGGATTTTGTTGCGCCAAAAGGCTTTGAACCGAGTTCTAACTATACTACTTACTATCTTTTATTTAAGTTAAAATTTGTCTAGACTTTGTTTTTGTCAATTTTGACAACTTTCCCTTCACTTTAAAAATCCAATCTTTTTTTGATAATTATCTATATGAAATGAGCTATCAATGTGACCCCAGTTTATGTAGTGTGAGTCTTCTCTAACATTTTCTAAAATTATTTTTAAAATTTTGAACTTCAAAAAATTACTGAAAAAATTTTTTTTAAATTTTTTAAAAACTGTTTTCTTAATCAACTTAAAGTAATACAAATTATAATGAAAAAATGGTTTAAATATCTTAATAGATTTCTGAGATAATTAATATTTTATCAAAAACATATTTTAATTCCTAGGCCTCCCCCCATAAAAATTTTCAAAATTCGCTTTCAGCCAAAATGCTTAGAAAAATGTTCTCTATCTAAAAAAGTTAACTGTATCTCTTTTTTATTCCAAAAAAACTATTGAATGTAATATTAAAAAGACATTATTAATGTATAAACATTTGCCATTTTTTAAGTTGCGCTTAATCGTATTATGCTTAATGGTAGGAGATATGATATGTTCTTTGAACTAAGATGATTGGTAAGTGTCGAAGAATATTTCCAACCGCCCAAGCCCATATCTGTTCCTCACCCGCCTATGGCGGGTTCACACCAGCCAATGGTGGACTCCCCAACTTATTCCTGATACCATTAACACATCCCGAACCAAACACTTTCCCAGGCGGGGGGCCAACCCCTAGAGTAACCCATATTTAACTCCGTTTTTTGAATGATACAGGTGTCGAAGGGCATTTTAATTTTGTTTTTGACCTCGCATTCATAAGATTAATTCCGCCACTTTGATTATTTACAAATATCTATTTGTTTCGGTATATAAATTATATGATTAAATTTATTTTTATCTTAAAGTATCCATTTCCAATGAATAGTAATAGTGCAATAATCATTTAATTAATGACAAAAGAAGAGCACTGCGGGTAAAACAAATAATAATCTGAATACGAAAATAAATATTCAATTTAAACAAAGCCATAACTCTCATTAAAAACGTAATCATAGCATAATCCATTCAAATATGTGTTCTTTTTTATAAGAAATTATTCATAAGTAATTATCACTAGGTTATTATTTTAACAAAATTTTAATGAAAAAGTCCTTATCATAATACCCCTTATAATAATAATACAGGCGAACGAAAATAATCGATATTATAATTAATATAGACTTGTAGCCACTTTTTATGAAAATAAAATCCAAATAAATTTAACAATTAAAGTTAAACTGATAAAGTCTCAGAAGAAACTGAAAAAGAAATACTAAAAGCCTTTCTTTAAATACAAGAATTATATAAAATATATTAGTCATTAATTAAAATGAATTAAAGTTTAATGATGACTATAGGCTCAAACACTAATATTATTATGAGTTAAGCATGAACTATAATACTACATGTATCAATAATAAAAACAGCTAAATCTTTTTATATGAAAAAATGATGAAATGCTTTAATGACATACAGATGGAGAAAATGACAAATTCTTATCTGCTTTTTAAAAGCAGATAAATGTTTAATTCCTTTATTTTCATTGTTTTAACGAGCGATTTTGATTTGAATTAATGATAGTACTTATTACAGCAACTTTATACGGGCAAACAAGTAATAAATGGTGTATTACGTGAATGAGTATAAGTTTTCATAGAGTTTCAGTTTTCTAATTAAATAAAGTGTTTATTAATATAAGTATTTTGGCAAAACAATTCACCGAATTTCATTAACAGAATAAGTCGAGAGTCAAACAAAACCAAGATCTTATAAATAATTCAGTGCACGAAACCAAAATACTGTGATATAAAATGACAGTATGTTTCGCCAAAGTTATTTGCAATCTTAAATGTAATCCTTTTTAAATACTGAAATTTAAATCACCGAATATTTCTCTATTTTAGTGGAAAAGGTTTATTTTTTTATTGCACTAAATTTTTCGATAACTTTCTTGTAAATGATTACTAATAAAATATGAAAAACGAAATATCCCGCATTGAATAAGTTATTGAGTGAACTGCAACTAATGTTTATACACCACATATATAAGTCTACGTATAAATGAAATAAATCTCGTAAATCTATATACAAATGCCAAACAATAGATGAAATAAACAACTGGATCATTCTTAATGCTACCATTTATTTGCCAAAATCTGATTAATTTCTTGGAAACGGAACATTTTTTGCTCGATTAATCTTAGCTGTTATTCACACTTCATTGCTTTATTGTAAATACAAATGTGTTCGCAATGTTTAATACTAACATTTTTTATTCACATTTAATTAGTTTTGTTTAACCTTCAAATTTTAATGTACCGTAGCTTGTATTTTAGTTTTATTCAAGCAAAAGTAAAAGTCGCCATTTTTTAACTCTTACTTTTACTTTATAAAATGCGTTACAATACATCATGAAAACAAAACCTAAATTTTATATTAAACTAATAAAAAATACGTTATATTAATAGAAAACTTTTTTATTTTATTTACATGCAAAGAAATAATTATTTAACTAACCGTTAATCATTACGCCCCAATATGCAATATAAATATATAGATAGCTATTATTTCTGCAAAATGATAAAAAAATGAGAGGAAATTACGAAAAACGGTGTTATTATTGCATTATTATTTTTTGATATTGTGTTTTTTGATCTGTAATGCTGTAATAAAAAACTTAAAATGAGTTCACACTTCACTTAAACGAACTATCATACAAACAAAATTACTTTAAAAATCTATTGAGTTAATATACAGTAATTTCCACTATTTTATTATGTGCACTTTTTTAAATTGCTTTAATCTTGCATTTATTTTTTTTGTCATTTGAGTCGATATTTAACTTTTTAAAATCTAAATTGAAATTGTGACCTCACTGTGAGTACAACAATAAAAATTTGAATTTATTTAAACATCAAAATCAAAATAAGTTCATGGAATTATTTATTGGCATAATCGTAATAATTGTTTTTTTAGAAAACATACAATGAATAAATATTTTTTAAGAAAAAGATTAAAAATTGTTGGAAATTCTTTTTTAAGCCTTTTTTATTTGTAAAATTTCTTTGAAAGTGTTTAAGAAAATTCACAGTTTTAGTCATTGACTATTTATGTTAAATTGAATGTTGTTAGTTTGATTTCTTAGCACATAAACCACACCATTGTTTGGACAATCCCTTAAAATGGTTCTTAATCAAAACAAATATTAATTAAATAGATATAATTTTACTGTTGGCGTAATTACCGGGAGCAATTGGTCACCCTATTGCCATTTATATTTAAATTAAAATAATAGTTACATAATATTGTTATAACTATAGACAATAGAGTACTGCATGAAACAAAGCACGCAACACATCGCTATTCCTTCCAAGCAATGAAATGTTGTACGTATGTCACGCCCACTGTTCCTTTCTGCTTAACATTTCTCTGCATTGGGCGGATTAACCTTCAGATTCCTGAAACAAAGCGAATGAAATAAAGCTAGCTTAACAGCAAAATGTTTACGGATCACACAAACTTGATAATCTCGACTAGATCTGAATGTGGATCGTTGTTGTTTACATTAGATGTAGATTTCTGCAATTGATGTGGGGTGGAAATGTTTGATTTAATCGGGTCTTTAGCTCTTTAAAATTTGAGAATATTTTTCTAACTCTGTGTTATGCAATTTATATATCTATATTCTCTATATTAATGATTTTGCTACCGTTCCTATGAATGCACTGAAATGTTCTACTAAGCAACGCCCACCGTTCCACTATGCTTAACATTTCTATGCATTGCGAGTTCCTACATTATAGAGAGTCGGATCCTATTGAATTCAGGTAGCAAAATCATTGCTTTATATCCTAACCTTTTATAAATTCATAACTTGTATCCTAACTTCCTACAAATAATTCTTGTCCGCCTGTTAACAAATTATTTAATTGTAATCTTTGTAAAATAACATATAAGTACTAAATATTAGAAGAATTTTTATAATGCAAAGGTCAATGAAGAGTATGGAGAGTCGGATCCTAATAAATTCAGTTAGTAAACCAAAAGTGTTGTAAACTTTAATTTGCATGTCACTGGAATGTCCAATAATTTTATTTTGTGTTCTCTGTTTTATTAGTTTTTTAAAAAATATTTTTTAAATAACACCACGAATACTCAAATAATTATTGATTTCATACTCAAAGATTCCAGACAATACTCACAAAGAGGTGTTAATAAGTTAATACGTATGGATAAGCACAACGAACCGAAAGGATTGAATGTAAAGTTGGATGAAGTTATAATAGTATTGATAGTATTAGCTGCATGGCTCGCTTCCATACTATTATTTTTTAACAAATGGGGAAAATTCGAATGCTTGAACCATATCAGCCACAATACCGCGTATCGTTTAGTTCACTGGAGTTTTTTGTTGATTAGCGATAGATAGTGACGTTTATGGTCACGTGTATAAAAAAATGTTACGGATAGTTATGTATAGAAATCGGTGTTGAATAACACGTTATGTTTATGTTTATTATTTATATAATACTATTATTATTAACTTAAATTCATGAACTTTCATAATTATTGTCAATTTTTGTAAAATAAGTTAAGTGTTATCAAAAATGAATGTTTTAAGCAACATAACAAACTTTAATAGTGAAAATTGTAATAAGTTTTGTAGATATAAATGCAAAATATTATTTAATAGAGATAGACATAGAAATGTTAAAAAGTATTACACAGAATTGACTACAGATGACAAGAAAAAATTTATTTTAACAAACGTCGAACGTGATTTTAATAAATCAATTAATAAATTTAACTGGAAATATAAAATTGACAACATATTAGTTTGCCGAACATTTTTTTTAAACATTGTAAGTTTAAAAACAACTAAATCTATTGAAAATATTTTTAATAATATAAAAAATGTTAAAGAAAATAAACCACATTGGAAACAGCATTCTGATGAATTTAATTACGAATTAGATTCTTTCATTAATAGTTTTAATCCTGATTACTCTCACTACAATATTAATAAAACTCCTAATAAAAAATACATTCAAAATAATAGTGCTTCAAACTTGTATAAACTTTTCGCTCATAAAAAAAGATTCATACCGCGATTTAATAATAATGAAAATAAAATAAACAATAAAATTAATAGACTTGAAATGTGCAATTTTGCATACTTTTATAATAGACTAAAACACTTAAACATTAGTTTTAAGTTACAATCAAGTGATTTATGCAAAGACTGTGCTTTATATGATTTACATGAATTAGAAATTAATGATTGCGATTGTAATGTTTGCTCAAATCATGAAAAACATGTTGAAAATTACATGTCATCTCGAAATAAAATGCATTTTGATTCAGAATTAGCATTACAAAATAGAGATATCAAAGTTGTAACTTCTTACGCTCAAAAAACAATATCAATCCCAATGCTTAAGTTGGGAACAGAAAGTCATTTTTGTGTTCGATTAAGTGCAATCAATCAATCATTTTGTGAAGTTGGACAAAATGGTGAAGCTCTTTGTTTTTTTATGAATGAAATAGAAACTAATAATACATCTATCGAACATACAAGTGTGCTTCTAAAATTTATTCAAAGTGAATTTTGTGCATCTGCAAAACATTTAATAATTTGGTCCGACAACTGTTTTAAGGAGAATAAAAGTTTTTTATTGTTTTCAAACTTAGTCAGAATGATAAATGATGAATCTGTTAATTTAAGTGTAGTGACATTAAAATACTTAGAAAGTGGACACACTTACATGTCATGTGATAGCTTTCATGCTATGATAACACATCAAATTAAAAAAGAACATAATTTAATTTATACTCCAGAACATTGTTTGAGTATAATTAAAAATTCAAGAAAAAGAGTAACTATTCATTGCGTTTCTCATAGTGACATATTAAAATTTGAAGATTTAACTATTAAAAAAAGTAATAAAACACCATTTTTAATAAGAGATATTAAGCAATTTGAAGTGAGGAAAAGCTTTTTCAAAGCTTTTATTAAAAAAGATCATAATTGTGATTTTATAGAAACAGATATTTTACACCCACTTCATGTTAAAAACCTTAAAACAAATTCTTATAATTTATGTTTAATTAAAAAACAAGAAAAACCTATCGGCTTATCATACAAAAAATATTTAGAGTTTCAAAAAATCTGTAAATACATGCCAGAAATATACAGATCTTACTATATAAATTTAAAAAATTTTGTTAACAATATGCCAGAAAACTAATTTAATTACGATTTCCATTATACCTAAATAAAGCATTCACTTATATACATATCTATTATTCGTGTCAATCTAGTTCTATCGCTAGTTTACAAAAAACTCCAGTTCAGCCCATTCACTTCAGCCTAAGACTACGCGTACCAGTAATGCAATGCCGCTGTATATGCCATCATCTGATAGTCGATCATCGCTGATCGTTACCGAACGTGACTTTACATTGCATAACACACGATTGCCGGGAAGCGGTCACTTGTTTCAGTGTACGTCAGGAACCGCATACCATCATCCGGCGTATAGATCTAGACTTAACTCCGTATTTGTTGGCAGTCCATATCATCGAAACTCTTTATTTCCGGTACCAAGTATGCCATGAAAAGTAAAAAGCGCTGAAGATTTGAAATCATTAGTGGTTTATATAACTGACCATAAACTGTAGTCCATATCGACAACAGATATTTGACAGTCAAATCAACGAACAATACAAATAATTATCCTAATGGTCAACAAAGTAAAACTTTATTTAATAACTAAAGACAGAATATATTTTAGTTTTGATTTTGCTAATAATCATATAATAATAAATTTTTAATGCATATTTTTTAAACATTATATTATGATTATTGAAAAGGAAACGCCAGAATTCATATTTTTATAGTAAATAAAATATTTATTGTTATAATAGACTTGTTTTACTTGTTTATTGTTAAAAAGCTCTATGAAAATGATTATTATTTGAATGTCTAATTTTTAGAAAATTGATAATTATACCTATACATTCAAACAATTAAAATGTTTGCTTCAAAGTGTGTTATTTAATCATAATATCTTACTTATATGGTGCTAAACTTGAATCAATCATATAATCGAAAAAATTTTTAAAACTTTTAGAATATTGTAGAATATTTTAGCAGTTAATCATAAATTATAAAAAGAGTCTGTTACATAAAATACGATTGATAACTAACAGGTGTGCAAATGCTATTAAATGAATCTGGGTGTTTAAAAACTTTCACATATTTTCCACTAAAGTTTAGAAATAATAATTTTAATATTTATTAATTATTAGAAGATTACAATTGAATCGAATCACCACAGTAATTTTAATATAGTAATATATGAAATAATTTTATTAATTAAGTAAAAAATTTTTATTTAATTCAGTTAATAATTCATGTGTATATCGGCTGTCAGGCAGATTCTGTAAATCTGGCATATGCCAGATTTTAATATTAACATTATCTTAATTTTAAACTATATTCTTAAATTTTAAAATATAATTTAATTAACGTATCGTGAATGAATAAAATGTTATCCAGCCGTTCCCCACTTGCCTCCTCAACTTCCCGCTTGAACTCGCATATTTGGTTACGTATTACATGTGCTTCTATAGGTCACATTTGTTGCACAGCACTAAAACTAATATTAAATGTTTAAAAAATAAATTTATTTCCAAATAAAGCTCTAGTAATTGCATTTTTAACCATTGACAATCCTTTGAAAATCTTTTAAAACATATGTGAGTTAAAAAGAAAACCCAGCGATTTTAGTTTTATCAAGTTTAACTTAACCATCCAAATAACGATTGAACAAAGTTAACACATAGAATATTCTCAGAAAATGTTATAACGGTAGAAAACGTTGTATTTCATTAAGAACAAAAAGTTAAAAAAAAGTGTGGAATGCAAGTATCAGTGACAATATCATAAGAAACGGTCGATATTCTTGTTCATTTCAGACGCGCTTTTCAGGAAAAAAAGTAATAGTTATGGCTTAAACACACAGAGTTTGCTCCGAACATGTTATTCAAAAACTACAGCGTATCTCAGCCAAACCTCTGAAATCTGTGTGTCACTTTCACTATATAACATTGAAGAAATGGATGTATTGATAAGAAAACTTATTTGAGTCAAAACAAGTAAAAAAACATTTAGCGGAAACATTTAATCTTCCAAACTCTATAACATATAAAGAAGTAATCATTAATTTAATTAAAAAATTTTATGTTGGTAAAATAATATGCTAAACTTTGGTCTGTAAAAAGATGAATGAGACTTAAAGTAATTGAAATTCAACGTTATTAAAAACAATCTTTTCTACACTTATTTTACTACCAATAAAAAGGTAAACTGTTATGAAGTAATCTTCTTATAAAATTTGATATTTACTATATAGAAATAAGATAAGTAATATTTCGTTATTTATGTGTGGAGTAAGGATAATTGACACGAAATTAATTATATGATTTTAATACATTGTTAAATTATTTTCATTAAATAATGATAAAATCTTTTCTATGTTAATCACATTTTAAATATTTTACATAGTTATTCATAGCTCTCGATGGATAAATTAACGCAAAATCATCAATAACTCAGGTTAAAATAGTCAAAATTTCGGTTACAATGACAATATATAAATACAAACTTAAGTGGCATACTGCCACTAATTAGCGGTAGTCAGAGGGGGCTGGAGGGGGTTCCCCCCCCAAGAATTCTCAAAAAGTTGACCCCCTACCTAAAAAATGGAAAATGACATCTCTATGGGAGAAAAATTTTTAGCTCACTTTTATGAAAAAAGTAGAGCTTATGCTTTTGACACTGTCCGTCCGCCCGTCCGTCTGTCTGTGTGTCCGCAGTCTCATGTCTATAAAGGGATTTATTCTATTTCTTATAATAATAAAGGTACAGTATTTGTCATTTCGCCATCTTGACTCGAAAAATAATAAATTCGTGACATTAGATGGAAAATAACTATTCAAAGTGAGCTCTTTAAGAATGTGTCGTTCTAGTTTTAATGTTTTTTTCACCGGTAGCAGAAAAATTGTCGCTTAAATCCGAGTAGTTTGACCCCCCCCCCCTTAAAATTTTGAAAATTCCGAAAGTAACCTCCCCCCAGACCAACACAGTCTGGGACACCCTGGTGTAATGTATTGAATTTGATAAGAATGTGAATTTATAACTTTGAATATTAAACGCGATTTTATATTATAATTGCAGAGTGTCCCAGAGTATGTCGGTCTGGTGGAGCTTACTTTTCGACTTTTCAAAATATTAGGGGGTGGTCAAACTAATCGGATTTAAGCGCCAATTTTTCTGAAATCGGACAAAAAACATTTAAAAAATTTTTCCTCCATAGAGTTGTCATTTTTAATTTTTAGGTGGGGGTTCAACTTTTTGTGATTTCTTGGGGGTGAGGTTACCCCATTTCAGCACTCCCCTCTGGGACACCCTGTATAAATGTATTGTAAAACATTTTACAGCTTTTAATGGAATACTATTGTTTTTATGATTAGGGTAATTATATCTATATCAGTGTTGGAAATGTGTAAAGCATTGTTTATTCATCGATAATGCACTATGAATGTGAAAGCGCACACACAATCGCGTACTCACATCCCACTGTTTTTAGTATAAAAATGGGTTCTAAGTCGCGGAAACATTTCCAACCCACTCCATCACTGATCTATATATTAATTCAATTATTAGTTGATAACTATATCAAAACGTTTAATATAATTAAAATTCTTTTTAATTTGAGATTACTGAATGTATTTATTTCAATATTAATACATAAATGTTATTTAGCTCACTTTTATAAAAAAAAGTACAGCTTATGCTTTTCACACTGTTCGTCTGTATTAGACTATGAAATTTTGAAAATTTCAAGGCCCAAGCCCGACAGACTTGAGCCCGACGAAAGCCCGATAAATTTAATTATTCAAAGCCCCACTCGGCCCGATTTTACATCAAAATTTTTATATTCACAAAATTAAGTTCTGACTTAAATTTTTATCTATCTAACTTGGTTATAATAATATTTCATTTATGCTAATTTGTAAATAAAGATTAGTTTTAATGATACTCTATCATTTTTAAAATTTTTGTATATTTTAATAATGTTTACTTTAATATTTTTACCAAAATTAAAATTATCGGGTTTTTTATTTTATGTTACAAAAGCCCGACCTGATACAGTTTTTTAACAAAGCCCGAGCCCGTTAAAGCCCGACATAAATCGTCGGGGCCCGAAAAATCGTGAGAAATAGGTATATTTATTATGGTAAAATATTCACCCAAATAAGGTATTCCAAAGGTTTTATTTATGTTTATGTCTACTGGTGTTTTAAGCCAAAGTAGTTCAATGATTCTTCCCACTTTACGAAATATTAAAATAAAAGTTATATTGTGAGTTAATACTCAATAAAATTAAAAATATTTTAACATTGTTGAGATTATTTAATAATTAAATATTTATGTGTTAAGTTTTACGAAAATCTGTAATACAAAATTTAATTGACACATTAATTGTTTTACATTTCCTGTCCATAAAATGAAAATCATAGATGTTGTAAGTCGTTTCCGGTTGCTATCTGTCGTTATCTATCACTATCTGTCATTATTTTTCAATATCTATTATTATCTGTCACTATGTGTCGTTATTTTTCACTAATTGTTATTATGTCACTACATGTTGTTAATATTATATTTTAAAAAACTGATTTCTCGAATTTCGGAACATAAATTCATGTTCATAGGACTCACGAAGATTATTTTAACAAAAAAGTATTTAAATATATATGAGTATTTGTGTTATGAATAATAGATAATTTTGTATTACTTTATGGTACTCTTGTTTTATTAACTAAAACTTGTAAAAAAACACTAATTTTTGTACAAAACTTCATTTAACATATACTGTAATAATGACACCTATATAATAATTATTAACTAACTCGAGCTATTGTGCCCATCATTTAGAGCATAGCAAATACACCAAGAATTTTTAACACTGGAATGATTGGTCGTCCGGTGCATAGAGATGGACATTTTATCTACCGTAGTTAACTTGTGACTTAACTTGTCAACTAGTTAAGAGATAAAGTTATATATTTTAATGTGATTTAAAGTTAAAGTTAAGAATTTTTTTAACTCAACGGGTTAAGAAAAAATTGAGTGTTAATCGGTTAAGTCGAAATACGATATAAATTATTGAATTTTGCTTATAAATTAAAATTCACCGTAATATATATATTATATAAACTTATAGTGTTACAAGTATTGCATAAAAAAGTGAAACATGTATACTAAATGATTTATTTTTACATTTTAGACTAACATTGTTCTATAAAACTACTAAATTCATTAATCCTATCTTTAAAATAATTTTCTAAAAAAATGGGCTGATTCTTTATTTTTAAGTGAAAAATTGTAACAGAGTTAAGAATTTTAAGTGAAAAATAATCTGATAAATAGCATAAAATTTGCTTAAAATAAAATATTGAATTAAATGGACTAAAATTTATCTTAACCGGTTAAAGTTAAGAAAGTTTATAGCAGGTCAAAGTTAAGGTTAAAAAATTCTCAGGAGTTCAGGTTAAGAGTTAAGAAAAATTCAACTTGCTATGCAACAAGT
>JAQIXJ010003844.1:0-11874 GCA_034700185.1 Phthiracarus laevigatus | reverse complement strand
GTATTAGTGCCAAAAAAGCTAAGACCCATGAAGTTTTATCATTACAAATAACTTTATCGAACTGCACCAAACTATTTTTAGAATTGTAAATAGGAGGGAGTATACAAAAATTAAAATTACAAAACTAAAAAATCATGCAAATTATGCAACATCAGCTAATTATTTCTTGTGATGACTCGGTTTTGTATATCGCAAGTTATATCGTTTTTCTATAAAAAATCAAAGAGTTATGTACTAAATTATTGTTTTTTTTATATTTCAAAAAATTTCTGTAATAAAATAAAATATTAATTAATTTTGAATTATAAAATTAATTTGAATTGATTTGTATTTGACATTGTTTATTATTTTAATACCTTTAATCACTAATAATATTTTTTCATTTATATATATGTGAATTAAAATAAACGTAATTTTATTGATAATAATTTTCTCGTAATGGATCTCTACTCGGTTTTGGCTATTGTAAATTTTGTCGTTATTCAATAAAAAATCAAAGAGTTATGTATTAAATTTTTGCTTTTTATATTTCAAACAAGAACGGCACATTCACAGAGAGCTCACTTTTCTATAGGATAACCAAGAATATGCACAATTAAATGTTTCTAAACTAAGATGGCAAAATTCACAATCGTTTCATTAACATTAGACGGCGAACTGAGGGACAGTCAAACAGAAAGAAATGGTAAATCGATAAGTTCTCTAACTTGAGAATAATACTTAAGACTTAGTGCCATTAGACATTAAATGAAGAATTCCTAAAACCTAACTATTAATCTTGACCGAAATTGAGAACATTTAATAAAATCAATCACAACAAAATACTAAAAGCAAGAATTTACACACGCTTTAAAATATACTTATTACTTACTATCTATTTAAAACTTTAATTTTTCTGAATTTACAATAATCAAAAAGAAATATAACATTATGATGAATATGACACAATTGACCAAAAATTTATATTCTCAAAATATGCAAATATTTATTCTCAAAAAATTGCTTAAATATTCTTTTATAATCTTTTATTTTTACAGCAAACTTGGTTGTTATTAACAACCATAAGCATACGTAAATTTTCCACCATTGAATTTACTCTTCTGCCACTGAGAATGTTTTAAAAATGCACGTAATTGAAACTTTTGTAAATTATCTTTTCCAAATAACTTTACATAATTTTGAATCTTAGTTTTTAGTAATGTTTTGTTTCTTCACATTTTAGTAACCCGATACAACTAGTTTAGAGATTTCCTTTCTTCAAACATTTTAGAATGCAAAACTTGGTAAAATGTTTCAATTTTGCTTATACTTGGTTTTATTGTCTAAATTTCTTGAAAAACATTAATAAAAGGGTGACTTTAGACTTATTTAATTAACATTTAGTAGTCAAAAGTACAAAATATGCCTTAAATATTCTTTTATCAGTAAATATGCAAAAGAATATTCGCATATTATTTTTTGTAAAATACTTTAAAATATGCTCTTTATTCTTTTATAATCTTTTATGTCAAAATCCGCTCTTTAATTATAAATATCTGCATACCCTTTAAGGCAAAAAAAATCTTATTATATTGTTGACTAACATTATTGTAATTTTATTTTAATAGCATCAAAACCTTTAATTATTATTGTTTCGCTAAAAATTTTTAGTACTTTAAAATATTGTTATAAATAGTACTTGAATAAGTGTTAAGGATATTTTTATTCATTCTTAGTGCAGCTATCGACGAGTTAACATCAAAAATGTGCTTATAGTCACAATTAGGCGCGTGTCAAAACGTGTTTTAGTATATATGTAAGACACGTAACACTAATATTTACACATATTTTACACAAAATTAACCATTTGAAACCCCATTTTGTTTCAGTTTTGACCAAATTTGCCTCATATTTAATCATTTTTGACCCAATTTAAGCCCTTAAGCCCTGTTTTGCAACTATTATTGCCATTTTTGATCCCTTATTGACCCAATATTAGCCCAGTTTTGACGCTTTTAAGACTAATTTACTAATTTTGACCCACTTTTGCCCCATTTTTGTTAAATTTTAACTGAATTTTAACCCAATTTTGTGAGCTAAAAAAAGTCTACACAGAGACAGAACGACAGACAGACATGTCAAATCCAATAGCTGACTTTTACAAAGTGAGTTAAAAATTAAATTAACCAAATCGCCAACTTTGACAACACATAAGTTTTTAGTTTTTTCCTGGTATTCTCCTAAATAATTAATAATAAATATATGTAATAAATTCCAACTCTTTTTAACCCAATTTGATCAATAAAACTTAAAATCCGCGTTAAAAATGTATTTAAATTTTCAATAAATCTTTAGTAAATCTTTAATCTTATAATGAATTTTATTTAATTTAAAAGTTTTAGTGCTGTATTAAGTTAAATCGCGCTTATTTTTATCATTATTAACTTAAGTTTGTTATTTTAGTATACGTAAACTTATACGAAATACTTTTTTATAAATGACTCCTTCCTTAAATATTTATAAAGTATTTTAGTTCCTTTTTTACATCCGGTGTATGTAAGATAGGAATATCGAAAAAATCACTGATTGTGACTCGTGAGTTTAAAGTAATTTTTTAGTTCACTTTCTTGAAAAGAGAGCAGGCTTATTGATTTGACTGTGCCCTTCCGTCTGTCCATCCGTATGTTCGCATTAACTTGACCATTTAACTTAGCACGTATTTTATATAAGTTAATTTGGCATTTTGGAAAACTTTAGACTAATTATCAAAGTATTTTTTAAAATAAACTTATTAGCTTAGATAAAACAATAAGAAAGAGCTTTCTATATTAAAACACTAATCTTAATTTCTTTTGACTTAATGTTCGCTCAATTAATTTTAAAATCACGCATTTTCAATTTAAATCTCAATTAGAATTAAATGGTTTTATTAGAGAACTAAAGCTTTTTAAGCATACTATTTAAGTAACTAAAAATATTAAGCAAAATTTGTTTGAACTTAATGCTTTATAAATGCTTGATAGTGTAAAATATGTCACATAATATTGTTGAAGTAACCTAATAGTTGTCAAATTACACAAATATGGCAACAAATAATTTTCAAAGTTATACTAAAAATACACTTAAAAAAACGGTAAAATTAAGTTATTACAATTTATTTAAGGTATTATAGAACATTATTATATAGCAATTAGAATTGAATGAATATAAGAATTATAGATGTTGTGACTACGCTCAACAAAATGTAGAGCGTAAAATGACTAAAAATGTGTTTAGACTTTTATCCTTTTTTTATTTATTTTACGCGTACAGATAAAGAAACAGATCATTCCGTCTGGTGGGTGTGGATTAATTACAACAACTATGCTAAGAATCCCTCATTTTACATTAAACTTGAATTGATCCCATGTTCAATCATTAAATATACATTAGTTCTTACCAAGAATTAGACAATCCTGCCAACGACTGCACATTTAGTATACAGTAGTCTTAGCGATAGTCCTTGATAAATGACATTCAGACGGCTCAGCATAAACAGTGCCAATCAAGTAAAATACAGACAAATTTTCGATACATTTAATCAATTTGCACTGTTTAAATGTGCCGCCTGAATGTCGGCTATCAACCAACCACTATATGGTATTTAAATTTAGGCAGCTTATAATTTGCTCGTAAATTAGTATAGATAGCAATTAATTGTTCTAATTGACTATAATGCGAATATAATGTTTTGTTTTTTAATTAAGTATTCATTTTTATTTATTAATTAATATAACAACAGATTTATATTTTGCAACTTAGAAATTACATTATAGTATAAATTCCGATCAAATCGTTAGCATAAATACATAAATTAAATATAATAAAATATCGGGTTTATATGAAGGGTTTATTTATTTTATTTATTAATTAAAAAGCAATAAATAGTTTAAATTTAATTTCATACAAATTAAAACCCAATTTTATAAAACCGCATAGAAATTTTCTAAAAGCTTTTCTAACGTATAATTAAATTTTCCCTGTTATTTGAAGTAAAACTCGATAATTAGTGGCTACATAGTATAACAAACACCTTTATATATCAATGTTTGAATTTCGAAAAAATTTTATTGCTGAATCAAATTTTTTTGGTTTTCCTTTTTGAACTTTTATAGACTAGTTTCTCGGCCGGCGAAGAATTCAATTTAAGATTTCCGATAAATATAGCATTTTTCGCGGTGGTGTTCAATATAGACTCCCAGTTAAAAACATCGTTAACACACAACTAATTTTTAATGCTCCAATTTCTTTAATTTAGCTAAAAAAAATTTTTGGTTTTTATTCGTATGATCTGATTGCTACTTAACCTCCACACCTAAATTAAATTTCTGTTAAAAATAAGCGCAGCTATTTATTAAAACAACAAAATCGGTTTTAATAATCCTAATTAAAACTTTAAAATATGTTATTTTTGCTTTAGGTTTTAAACTTTTACTATTGGATTGAAGGTGAATATTGTACTCAATTATTGTTTCTTAATAGTACGCTAAATAATAATTAGTTTATCAGTCATTATAATGAGATTAATTAAGAAGTAAGTCCAATATTCCCAAAAAGTGATTAAATGATAATGAAATGACATTATTGTTAAAATTAAAAAACAAAACATGCGAAACTGGATAAAACCGTATTACGCAATCGATATTATCGGGAATGGAAACTTTGCAAAATAAAAGATCCAATGATAACCAAGCATACAGGTATTACAGCTAAATCATTAATTTCGATATTTACGTTGCGTTGCACTGGTTTCTCAAATAAACAGACAAATATTAAAATTTGTTAACACTTAAGTTCACCAATTAAGAGAACAAACAACTCGCATATAAAAGTGATTATACTTTTATACTATAATTTAGGTTTTTGTCTTCATTCTTTATCTCTAAATTCGCTTTAAAATATGTCCCTATTTTAATGTTTAAATAGTTTTCGGATTTAATTTGAACTCTATCGTTATGGTATAATGCGAACGCTAATATATGGAAATTTATTTATCGATATTTAAAAAAAATAATGTAATATTTTTCGTTCAGTTATTATAACATCGAATTGCTATGTTTAAAATAACAAAAATCCAGATTATTATAAATGGATATTGATTTTTTTTGTTCATTATTTAGATCAAAGGAAAACTTGGACGAAAATACTGGGATTAAAATGTTTTAATTAAATATATATATATATAGGCATTTGATCATATGATTTGTTTTTGTTATAGCTTTTAAGCCTAATTTTTGTGAAATATTTAATTATGTCTTTAATAAAATATTTCTACTACTTACTACTTGTCACATAAATTTTCTACAACACGCACACACATAACACTTAAGCTACCCTTTTTTTCGCATTCCATTAGGTCAACACAGATCTGATGTCTATATAGAACATGAATATTAAAAGTTGTACGTGTTTACGATTAGGTTACAGGTATTGCCGTATTTACGAAATATATAATTTAATTGCGAATAACGAATTTCCTATTAGAAATGTGCGGCAGAGAAAGTAGAAATTTGTTTTTGCTTCTTTTTGAAAGCAAAACTGTTGACATAGAAATATTCGGGAGTAGAAACAAAATAAATCCGCAAAATCTTTATTAATGAAAAAAACTAACAAAACAGCTTTTTGTCAAATTTTCTATAAAAATCAAACCACTTTTACGAATTGAAAGCAGTTTTAAAATTGATTTTGAATTCATTAGCTTAATTATAAATAAGTGTAAATTAATATATATTTTTGGAGAAAATGTTCAAAGTATGGAAATATATTTTTCATTTAATTTTATGTTTTAATTTTATTTTGTAAAAAAATCATAAATTTAGAAAATTGAATTTTCATTTCATTTCTTCAGGTCATCACAATAGTGACGATATTAGTGGGTGTGACGCATACAAACCCAATAGATTTACCTCAGCCTTACACTTTCGGATATAAAACGCGAGACAATAGCGGAGCAGAAACAACTCGAGATGAGACTAGTGATGGAACGGGTGCCGTCAGAGGCAGTTACGGCTATTACGCGAACGGACTATACAGAAATGTCGAGTACGTGGCAGACAAAGACGGTTTTAGGCTTGTTAGGGTGAAAACTAACGAACCAGGAATCGAAAAGAGTAATCCCGCTGATGTGGAAATCGATGGGCCTTTGGTCGCATACGCTGAAGATAAATCGTCAAGCTCTCCAGTATTACCCCCATCACCACCATCTTCTTATTCCTCACTACTCTCAATACCATCAGATGATAGTCAACTCTCGTCAGAAATATCGCCAGACGATTCTCAAACGTCGGATATCAGCCCATTGTCATCTCAAACATCGGATGTCGTGCCACTTTTACCCACGACATCAGATTTTGTGCCCCAGTCATTGCCTGAATCAGAAGCTGCACCACTATTACCTCAAACAGTCCAATTTGTCCCGTTCTCGCTGTCAACGTCAGAAATCTCTGAAGGCTCACCGTTATCATCGGTTTCGGAAGATATCTCAGAAAACTCACCACTATTACCGCCATTCGAAGAAATATCACCGCTATCATCGCCATTGTCAGAGAGCTCACCAATATCACCGCCATCATCAGAAAACTTTGAAAGTTCACCAATATTACCGCCATCAGAAGAAGTCGCGTCATTGTCATTGCCTTTATCAGAGAACTTACCAGCATCATCACAATCAGAGGAGTTTAACCCATTGCCATCACCACAAGTCGAATTGATACAATTATCGCAACCTTCAGCCGAATTTATTCCCGAATCTTTACCTTTATCAGAGAGCGTACAACTTTCTCCATCCTCTGACTTCGTATCCGAATCATTGCCATTGTTAGAGAGTGCACCACTTTCACCATCCTCTGACTTCATACCCGAATCTTTGCCATTGTCAGAGAGTGTACCGCTTTCTCCGTCCGTGGAAGCCGTACCTGAATCATTACCACTATCAGAAAGTGCACCACTTTCTCCATCCTCAGAGTCCGTACCCCAATCTTTGCCATTGTCAGAGAGTGTACCGCTTTCCCCATCCTCGGAATTCGTACCCGAATCAGCGCCTTTATCAGAAAGCTCGCCATTATCGCCATCATCAGATTTCGTACCGCAACCTTTACCTTTGTCCGAGAGTTCGCCACTAACACCAGAAACATCTGAATTTGTTCCACTTGCACCGCCATCTTCAGAAATCACTCCAGAATCATCTCCATTATCCGAGAGCTCTCAACTGTCTCCGCCATCATCAGAACAGGCATCATTGTCAGCACCATTATCCGAAAGCTCACCACAATCAGCAGAAATCTCCCCATTACCAGTTTTGAACGCTGAAGAAGTAATTCCACTTTCCCAAACTCCAGCATTATCTCCATCATCAGAGTTCGTGCCAGAGTCATCTTCATCTCTAGAAAGTTCGCCGATATCAGAGCCAGTATCCGATCTCGCGCCACAATCGGCGTCATTATCAGAAAGTTCATCGCCATCAGCCGAAATCTCTCCATTACCGTCACCTCAAGCAGAAGAAATCGTTCCACTTTCCCAACCTTCTTCCGAAATCGTTCCAGCATTATCGCCATCTTCAGAGTTTGTACCAGAGTCTTCCCCATCAGTAGAAAGCTCTCCGATATCAGGGCCAGCATCCGATCTCTCACCACTTTCAGCGTCATTATCGGAAACCTCACCGCTTTCATCGCCATCAGCTGAAATCCTTCCATTACCATCACCTCAATCAGAAGAACTTATTCCACTTTCTCAACCTTCAGCCGAATTCGTGCCACTATCGTCGCCATCATCAGAGTTTGTGCCTGAAATATTGTCATCAGTAGACAGTTTAGCAGAGTCTCAACCACTATCAGCGCCGTTAACGGAGGAAATCTCTCCCTTTTCTCAACGTGTTTCAGACTTCTTAGCACTTCCGCCATCAGAATCCGAAGGCTCTATGTTTTCTCAACCAATAGCCGAGTACTTAATGGTGTCGCCACCAATGATGGAATTGAAACGTATTTCTCCCCCAGTATCAGAAAGTTTATCTGCATCGGCACCTGTTTCTGAAAGTTTGTCCGTATCGGTGCCTGTATCTGACAGCGTATCTGAAATCTCTTCAACTGATTCAGAAACTGCGCCAAAGTTAGAGAAATGACTCGATACTTAAAACAATATTAGGCAAAAAAAAACTTTTCAAAACTAGACCCAAACTATTTCAAAAATTTTTTAAATTATTTTTTATTATTATTAAAAATTTGTCGACTATTGTAACTGTAATAATAATTTATTTTTTAATTTATGATATATATGCCTTCTTTAAATTATTTCGTTGTTAATAATTTGCAAAGTGCTTTATAATTATTTTTGTTTTTGCAAATTTCCGAAAATGTACATTCGGCAGTATTATTTTTATGTAAAATAATAGTTTTTTTTTGTACAAACACTTTCATAAAACAATTTTTTGCAATTAGAAAAAAATCATCGAAAAAAAATAATAAATTTTATGAAAAAAGTATTTCTTTTGTTTATCGAATTAATAAATTAGTTTATGCGAGCAATTGATTTTGGTATTTCCTACTAAAAGGTAATTTGTGTCTATTACACTCACATAGAGATTCCCAAAAAAGGATGCTAACACAAAAATTTAGGGTAACCAATAAATTATGCGCAATTTATATTTAAAAGGAATATACTATTAACAATATTTTGCTTTTGACGCAATAAATTTGTAAAGCTTCCTGACCTGAGCCAGAAATTTCGAAAACCAAATTACTTAATTTGGAAAGTTTTTGTCAAAAAGTTGTGTTAATTGCGCGATTTATCAAATAAATAAATTTGAATTTAAGAAAAATAAAAGATTTGTTGGTTCTATACTATACGCGTACAATATCTGTGCTTTATCTATGAAAAGTTTAAAAATTTCGGGAAGTTTAGTTACACTCTAATTAACTGTTGTGACGGACTCGTACACTAATTGGATTTGAATCACTATTTCCTAAAAAGATATAATATTTTTTACATGTCAAACATTGATTTATAAAAAATTACTTAATGACTTAATTTGGGAGATATGCTTCATTAGTTAAGGCAGACTTTTAGGTTAGAATAAATTGAAAATTCGGTTATTGGTTTAGAAAATGCTGAAAATTATTTAAGTTTAATTTATGATAAGAATTATATTTTATTACATTATATATTTGAATGTTTTCATGAGCAAACTATTTTCTCTTAAAATCTTCTATTTATTGAAAAAACGCTCAAATTATAAGAAACTAAAGGATCTAAACATAGGGTCAGGGAATTTTTTGGTTATTTAAAAATAGAATTCCTGACATGCCCATGATTTCAAAAATTTTCCCGTTTTCATAATATTTCTCCCTTGAAACACAAATAAGTTTAGGTAATTAATTTTTAACAACATTAGATGGTTCCACAAAATCTAAATTTATTAAATGTTTAGAAAAAAATCCAAATAACAATTATATCTGCAATATTACTTATTTCTATGCTAAAAAAATTACAACTTTTGCTTGTATCCATAGAAATTAAACACTCTTTTTCTCAAATTAGATCTTATTGAAAGATAACAGACAACGTTTTTAAAATTCTAAGTTTTTTAATTGCAATAATAAAAATATTATTTCACGGAACTAATCTCGTTTTTGTCCATTTTTATTCCCTGTTCCCTCCAGATTTCAACAATTTTAAGTCCTGGAAATCCCTAAATCTAATGACCAATAAGTTTTTTCGAAAAAAAATTAAATTTTTTAGCTCACTTTTTAAAAAAAAGAGGGCTTATGGTTTTGAGAATGTCTGTCTGTCTGTGACAAATTTTATAATAAAAGTATTTCACCAATTTCTTTTATTAATAAAGGATTTTGTATTTTTTATTTTGGCTGTGGAACTTATATTTTTGGTATATCATAGAATACAGTACTTCAACCAAATTTTGGCTAGAGTCTGCTGAGCACTAGAGCACTGATGCGATAGTAAGAGAGTTAGAGAGCATTTTACTATACTATTTTCATTAGCATCGTTCTCGACTTAGCTTTTAGAGCTCAATCCGTCCCAAAATAGCTTTTAACCCTTTTATGGCACCCTTTATAGCATAAACAATGCACGATACACCAAACATTGTTTTGATTTTGTGCTGAGCGGCTGTTTAAACGGACTTTTCAACGGATTTTTAAACATATAATTTCTTCTTATTATTATTTTATTATTATTTCTAATTTTTCTTCATTTTTCATTTTACATAACATTTTGTACATTATATATTTTTATATTTTTCTAATTTTTATATTTTACAATTTGTATGCATTTTAACTTTAATAAAAAAAATAAATGCCATTTTATAATATAAAGAATAGAATACTATAAGTTAATACATGTATACGATTAAAGTTTTTTTAGTCTCTAAGATCTATGCGGGGGCACACAGGGAAAGTATGGCACGGCACAGGGGGTGGGGTATCTACATGTACTGTACAGTACTATGCATGCAGTGCTTTACTGTACTGAATTTTGACTGTTTTTAAATTTTAAAAGTTAGTTTTTTTTAATTTAAAACTAAATGTAAATGTATTTTTCCGTAATTTTTTTTTAAAAACATGTAATGATTATCAAGGCTAATGGCCTAAAATTATTAGTTTTACTGTGTGCAGGAGGGGAGTGTGCTAATTTTAAAAATCAAACAGCTTAAAACTGTTAGAAAACAAGAGTCTGCTTTAACTTAAGGGTTCTGATTTTCAATGGGGAGTCACCGACTTTAGGTACAGTTTGGCGCACTTAGCGCTGCTGCCTAAGGGTCGGGTCGGGAGTGAGGAGGAGGAAGAGAGCAGAGGGATAGGCCATTGTTTCTCGGAATGAAAGTTTTTGTAGCCTTTATAGTGCTTAATGAAAATTTAAAAAGACTTTATATAGCAGTAATACCAATTCGTAGTGTACAGTTAGGATCAAAAGTAACGCATAAGATAAACAGCTTACAGCAAATACAGGACAGAGTATGCCAACCAAACTTGTAATGAATATAGTCATTGTTTACCTATTTATAAGTTTGCGAATTCGAAAAGTTTGGTTTGGTTTCAAAATACGTTTAAGCCATTTAGAGTAGGGTCGGGAGTGGATTGAAGTCTTAAGAGAGCAGTAGTTTTATTACGATACCAAGTTAAAGCAGACTCTTGTTTTCTAACAGTTTTAGGCTGTTAGATTTTTAAAATTAGCACACTCCCCTCCTGCACACAGTAAAACTAATAATTTTAGGCCATTAGCCTCAATAATCATTACATGTTTTTAAAAAAAAATTACGGAAAAATACATTTACGTTTAGTTTTAAATTAAAAAAACTAACGTTTAAAATTTAAAAACAGTCAAAATTCAGTACAGTAAAGCACTGCATGCATAGTACTGTACAGTATATTAATAGTCAAATTGAGGTCACCGGCTATATGCTTTGACCTCAATGGCTATATCCAAGTTTTCTACTAATATTATTCCATGTGATCGAAATCTGTTGATATCAGTGTCGTGGATATTCTCAAGTCTCGAGTTTAAAGCCGCTTACAACACTTAAATAAAAGAATATAGTCAAAACGTTTTTTAATTCTGGAGCACTCCCTAATAGATTTTTTAAATTTTTTAAAATACCACTATGCTTTGAAATTTACCCTGTATTTTAGAAAAAATTCTCAATTAAATCAAAAATAGTGCTGATCGCCTATGGAAGTTGAGCGTATACTCTTTACTCACAAGTTACTTACAACTAAAGGTTGACTGTGCCAATAATCTGGCAAAAAAAATCTACACCAAATAAAAAAAGAAGATCGGAATACTTTTTTCATAAATAATAAAAAATTATTTAAAACTTTTTATTATGCTTTATAGCGCAAATAATAA
>JAQIXJ010003843.1:0-11874 GCA_034700185.1 Phthiracarus laevigatus | reverse complement strand
TTAAATCGACAATATCTAATTATTTTCTCCTTTTTTCTTTTCTCCAAATAGCCAGCATTGTTTTTCAGTACAAAAATATCGCCAACAAGTTGTTCATCGATATCCTCGTCTTCATTACCGTCATCATTCATGTTTGATTTTACTTTACTTGGCTTTCGTTTGCTCCTGTTATACATTGCAGAAAAATCAGCTAAACACAGATCTTTCAAGCAATCCGGACGAAGAATATAAAAGTCTAACGAATCGGTTTGATAAATATCCGTGGACTCGCTATCCATTGTTAACAAATCACGTTCTGATTTTACCATTTTGTTACGTTTATTTAATTCCCCGGTATTGATAAACACGTGACCACGACTAGATCTTGACAAATCCATCGATAATAAGTGATAAACAGCTTCTTGCGCTGATATTTCGGACGAATTTAAATATCTATTACCTATTATTTTTAGTCTTTCTCGGGATGCTATAATTACCGGCTTTCACCTCTTCGACTGCTTCATTCAGTAGTTTTGACATTCCGCTATCAGGTTTATTAAGATAATTCAAAATGTATTGTACGCAGCTATACGGATCAAGAATTAACTGGATATCCATATCAATGCATTCGTTGTATTTCAGGGTTAAAACCATTGACTCGAACATCTTTCACGTTGCGTTTAAGAAAAACTTTTGGATTTTTAAGTTTTGATTTTTTTTAAATTTTCATTATTTATCAAATTTATTACTTACATTAAACAATTGAAATAAAAAATTTAAAAAATTTAATACCTTGTTGTAAAAGCTACGACTTACCTTACAAAAGTTGATGTTCACTCTCTGAAGTCTGAATCACTACTGAACTAGATTTCAGTAAACACACTCTCAAGTACTTTTGCAATAATATATTTAAACAATGTATTAAAAACTTTTTCAAAAAAATTCACAACTATATTATTTTGTATATTACTTACATTAACAAACTTTAATGACATTGTTGTCAAATTATATAAATTTAAATATTTGTAAGAATTGTACAAATAAAAAACATAAAAATTAAAAAATTCATAAAAATTGAAAAAAATTGAAAAAATTGAAAAAAGTCAAAAAAATCATAAAAATTACAAAAATCATAAAAATTGAAAAAAATTAATAAAAAATTGAAAAAATTGAAAAATTTTAAAAAATTTAAAAAAATTTAAAAAATCAAAAAAATCAAAAAAAAAATCAAAAAAATCAAAAAAAAAAATACAAAAAAATTGATAAAAATGGGAAAAAATTAAAAAATTGAAAAAAGTCTACACACAGACGTACAGACATTGCAAATCCAATAGCTCGACTTTTAAAAAATTGAATGTTAAAAATATTTTTGTTTTACGTTCGAATCATTTTATTTTCAAAATTAATTAAATAATTACCACTGTAACAATCAAATAAATTTTTTTGTAAATTTCACAAATTATTACAGTACTTTAATATAAGTTAACATAAAGCGAGCTAAAAATATTTCCCCATAGAGATGTTATTTCTCATTTTTTTGGTAGGAGGGGTTCAACTTTTTGAGAAATTATGGGGGTAACCCCCCTCCAGGCCCCCCTCTGGGACACCCTTCGTCTTACTGTTTTGTCTGAAAAACTATAAAGACATTGATAAATGGGAAGACTGTATAACAAATATAACACATAGATGCAAATCTCAATGTCCTATAGATTGCAAAAAAATCTATAATTCTGTTCAAAATCTAAATATATTTTCATAGAATATTTGGCTCTATAAAAAATAATTCTAGTTTTAGCTTACATAAGTAATTAGCTTAAGTTTTAGCTTAATCTATTTTTCAAATTGTTTGATTTAATTTAAATTTGTATCAGTATTATTATTTTGATCAAACATCGCGGTGTCGATCCCACTAATCTCAGACTGACACGCGACTGATCCCAATGGTTTATTTTGAATACATTACGCGTTGCGTAATGCGCTTTTAATCTCACATTTGAGTGCGTACTCGCATTATGCCGTGGCGTATCCGATTCGTAGTATAATTTGTATTGAACAATGCGCTCTCAGTCGCCTGTCTGTCTGGATTAGTGGGATCTGCGCCGCGATCTTTGATTTAGATTTTAAGTATTTGCGCAAATATATTCAAAGCACATTTAAATTTTTGGATGAGTGGAGTAAGCAATCGTGAAAGTGTAGAACTTTGTTAATACATTTATTCACATTATTAACGTGGAAAATATAAGTACAGTATAAACGCTATATTTATAAATTTGTTGTCATTAGATTCGAAATAACATTACCATTAAATGCCATTCTTGCTGCTTTTAATTTAAATACTAAAATCTTAAACCCACAAAAGACAGCTAGTGGACTAGAGAGGTGAGAGCATACTTTTTGCCGAGGGTTAGAACGAGTCACGAGTAGTGTTGTTTTACTTTCAAATTTTAATTTTGCTTTTTTTTACTTTTAATTTTGAGTTTTATTTTAATTTAGATTGTGTTTTACTTTTTCTTTTTGTTTTATTTTTAATTTTACTTGTATTTTACTTTTTCTTTATTAGAATATTTAATTTTGCTTGCAATTTCCTTTTGCTTTTATTAGAAATTTTATTTTAATTTATAAATTAAAATTGGACTGATTTCGAAAATGTAGTTTTTCGGCCAAACGACAACCCTTTGATCTTTGATTCCAGAATTCTGTATTAATTAAAATATATATACAAATCAGTATTGATTTTAAGTGTATTCAGGACTGTGAGAAACAAGAAGATGACAGACGCATTATTAACCAATATAATTCTTGTTAATTATTATTACCTATTGGATATTATTCAATTATGTATTAGTATTTTTTCTTAACAATCCTTATTACAAATTAAAACGTCATAAACATTTAAGAAAAATTAAACTGATTGCGTTATAATTTGCGCTATTAAAAAGTTGTATATAACTAAAGTTTTTCTGGTTGATAAGTTTAATATTTTTATTTCCACGATTCGATTTATATTATAACTCGAATTTAGTTGGCCAATGTACTGGTCTTATTTACTGTATAATCAGTTGTCTCGTAATATTTTCATTTAAGTTTTAAAAAATTCGTATACAACTTGATCCTAGTTTTATGTATACCAGAATTTATAAAATATCCTCAAAAATATAAACTGTGGTTTTATTATAGACTGCGTCACTAGTAGTAGTTAAACTATATATCGTATAATAATTTTCTTATAATAAAAAGGTGTCATTTAAAAAGTGATTTATTTATTTTTTTACAGATTCGATTTGTATGAAAATGTTTTTATCTAGTTTAGCGCAGATTCTTGTATAGTAATTTGCATTTAGCTTGCTCTGAACTGTTTTAATTTGTTTATAATAAAATAATACTGAAAACAACCACAGTCATTATTGATATTTCGCAATTATCGATTTCTTTTTATCATTTTTCTCGTGAGACGTACATTTGCTTCGCTTTATATAAATTCAATTTTGGACAATTTTATATATTTGGACGATGTTTTGACTAATTATTATAAAAACGGAATATATCGATCTGAATTTTTTTGAATCTGTCTATTTTAAACTGATTTTTAGTACCGATAACATCGAACTTTGTATTTTTTACGTTATTTTTACTTTTTGAACTGGTATTTTCAGCTCTACATTCTCATGATTCCTTATTCTATCCAAAATGTGTGTGTCTATAGATTTTCTAAAAGATAAATTTTAATTCGCTCTGGAAAAATTAGCTTGGATTTTACAAGTCTGTGGGGATGTTATCCTGGATGTAAAGCATTATTCCGATTTTTTTCCATTTTTTAAAGTTTCATTAAAGCTAAACCATTTAAATATAAATTTATTTTCAATCACATAAACAATTTTTTAAATGTATATAAAGAAATTTTATTATAAAATGTTTTTTTTTATATTTTGTCGTTACAGAGAGATTATAGAATTAACAATAATTTCTTGTTTCAAAGTAAACAATCGCTAATCAGCCCTATTATCACCATCCTAGCGCATTGCTGTTTCTATCTTATACCTAGTTTTTACAATTCATTTAATAACAAACATTTATGAGAAATAATAATATTCTATAAGAAAATGACAAAATTATAAACATAAATAACTAAAACAGAAATTATCCCTTCATCTTGTAAATCAAGTAATTCCACATATATTTCTACTAAATCTATGTCCCATAAACTCAATAAAAAAGATTTCTAGATTAGTATTCAAGTTATTAAATTTACATTTTTGCATAAATTTTACTATTTAGATCAAACTTTTGCCATTTAAAGTAAAAATATCTCTTTTTTACCGCAATACACATCATATGAAACTTAAATTTTTAATAATATAATAAAATTTAACCTGAATTTTACCTATTTTAATCGGATTTCACCCCTTCTAGCAAAACGGTCACTATAGAATAATCTTTTGGATTAACTAATCTGAGTCTAATTTGGATGCATCACCATAAATGATTAAGAATAAAGCCACTTTCGTAGAAAAGATAAAGCTAAAAATCTCAAGGTTTATAAGTTAAATATGTAGGCTAACTTAATTAAATTTGTTATAAATATAATGATGGATGTAATTTACGCGTAGACGAAATAAAAGTAGAAAATGACGTTAATTAAATGATTTTTTTAATACTCAAAAGTGCAAAAAAAAACTAATTTACAGATTTGTGATGATAATCAATGAGAACAGTGTTCCAGATACAAAATATGTTTAGCAAAACAGTTGTTATGCTGTAAATAGTGGCCACTATACTAGCCAGAAAATATTTAAATAGAGTGTCATGTAAAGTTAAACAGTAGGGAATAACAAATAAACAAACTAATAAATTAGTGGTCAGATCAGATGGTTTGACAGTTATAGCCCTTAGTTTATAACAGTAAAGGTATGGTATGCACAAATCGTTACGTAAAGAAAAGGTTTAGTATGAGAAAAATATAGTAAAGGAAAAGGTATAGCGTCAATTGTTTAAAAAATTTTCTGCTTGTCTTTTGATAAAACAGTAACAACGTGATAACTTGATTATTTTGTTATTTTACATTAAATCATCTAAATTAAAATGATTGTACAAAATATCCAAAATTAAATGTTGATTTCGTTCAAGCTATTCGTATTCAATCTAATTCAACTGATTCATCTCATTCAATAACTGAATTTCGTACTCTTCCAAATTAAAATTTTCGTCCAATAAAACTATTAGTTGGTTCGCATCAATTACGTCGTTTTCATATTCAAACTCAGGATCAATGACATCCATTAACTGGACCACAAACTCATCTAAATTAAAATCTTCGTCCATAACATCCATGTTGTTTTAACCTATAAATAAAGCGAATAACTAGAATTACGTTCTACGATTAAATATTAACCATTCTTATTCATACATTAACAAAGTTGGAAAATTAATATTTTAAATTCAATTACAAGAATAATCAATCGTTTATAGTGTTATCGAAATTAATATACAAGATATATAAAATTGTTATTATACGTGATGTTTACTAAATATTCTATATATATTATTCAGAATCATTTAATCCAAAATTGAATATGACTTATATGCTTTTTAATATAAACATTTTAAAATAAAGAATTTATATTAGAAAACATTATTATGATCCTATAACTTTTTATTAGATAATTATAAGTATTTAATTGTTCACTTACATTTAAAAAGAACAAAGTATTACCAAATATAGTGAATTTATTATAACGCACCACACATTCAACAGTATTTCCAAAACATGAGTTAAACAAAACGACTTTAAACTAACAAATAAAGATTTCAACACTTTACTACGCATTACATTTAAACACAAGCCTTTATATATGAGTACATTACGCTATCATGCAATAGTAATAAGCATAGCAACAAACAGCCAATGAATGACAGCAATGAACACATGCGCATTACATGTTTCACTGAATTCCAAACAAAAATTATGACCATATATGGTAAAATTGTTTGAATGAAATGCATTTATATTTTATGTTATAGCATATATCCGTATAACTAACATTTAGTGTCTGTTTAATTTGATTTTATTTTAAACCGTATACTTGTTTTTGTAACTAATTATATTAATTAAGTTATGAATATATGAATACTTATTTGTTAATAATAAATGAATTAAATCTAAATATTTAGAGTGTTCTTATTTTTGGCGCATAAGTAGTAATGTACAAACTTTATAGTTTAAAATCTTTTTTAATGCACATATAAATAGACGATTGTATCGCTTTTGTTAATCCTAATCCACATGAGCGTTGTTGTTGTTGTTAAAATCTTTCGAAAAAAGGTTTAAAATTCTTTATAAATAGTAAGTTTTAGTCAAAAAATGGTTTTAATAGATATTAAAAGAGAATTGTCCAATCGTTAATTACCGATTTTCACTTTACTATTAATAAAACGCAATACAACACCAATAACGAGTATGCCTTTGATTTATACGATTATATATATATCTTTCACTTATGTTTTTACAGATCTGAGATCGAATTAAGGAGTGACAACTAAAAATCCGGAATAAATACTTTGTTGTTTTCTCTAAAAATTGAGAGCTTAAATATATTTTTTTTATTCTTGAAATAATCATTGAATCATATTATTTAAATAAACATAAAGATCTATACATTACCTGCAGATTTTCTTTTCAAAAACTTGAGGATCATAAACAATGTCTGAAAATAGATTGGACAAAAATATTTCGTCAGTTTCTTCAAAAAGTTAATTACTATTGTTTGATAATTAAATTTTAGACAAGTTAGAACTTAACTGATTTTGCATACAAAAACTTAATTTTAGTTTTTCCATAGAAAAATCGAATTATTCAATTTTCTGTTTTTTGTGATTAACGGGTAATTTGAGTGCCAAAAATCCACTAATGATTTGTTGAACTTTTCTCATCGAGCTATCATAAAATTTAACATATCTAAATCGCATTTGATTTTTCTTTACGAAAGTAAAAAAATTATAACTTTAACTTCATAACATCACTAAAACAAACTGATAAAGTCGATATTTTAAAAAATTTAAATCGAAACATGATTATGTTCGGTTAATTAAGCATTTTTTAGAATGTACTACATCTCGAAATTGCAAAAAGGATTGGACATCTAAAAATTAAAAACCTTTAATTTTGAAACTATGAAGAAACATAAAATATTGTTGTCTAGGCTAATTTTAATTAATAAATAAAAATTTTTAACTAAATATATGATAAGTTTAAGATAAAAGTTTAAACTTAAAGTTTATTTGATCAATGGCATACTACTTTTGTTAGTATAATTATAATATATTTTTGTCAGATCAGTTTTTGAAATAAACATAAAAATAAAGTCCAGGTTTTTAGTTGTTACTCCATAGTTGAGTAAATAGCTTTTCGTCTTATTTTTCCTGAAAAATATTTTTTCCTCAATTAATTCGTTATCTTAAAGAATTTTAAAACACAAGGAAAATATTTTATTAAAATAAACGTATAAAAAGTTAACTATATACTAATTAAATCTTTAAAAAGTTTTTTTCCTCCTTATAAAATTAAAATCTTATCAATGATTTTTAAGCAATTTAGTATTTTATTTATTTTCTGATTTTTTACATTTAAACAAAAATTGAAGGATTTAAAAAATATCGCATTTTGAATCACACCATTTGAATTACTCACAGATCCTTAGTTATTTTACCTTTTGTTTTGATTATAATCGTTAAGGTTTATATTATATTCAGCACATTTAGTTATCATGTGTATACTTGCTGTATATTTCCAGCAAACTAGTTTTTCCATTCGCTTATTCGTTCGATAATCGTTCCTCCTTACCTAAAAACAGGGTAATATTAAAATAAACGAAAGACGTAACATTGGTTTGTAAAAAAGTGATTTATTTATTTAACTAATTATTAGTTTCGATGAAAAATTATTTTTCTTCTACGCAACTATCTTGAATAAATAAGTTACAATATTTATTTGCAATTAAATTTAAGATTTATTTTATCTGACTGTTCATTCAAAAATTTATACGAATTTTGTCTATATTATGACATCTTTTAGCGCATAATTTATTACAATTTTTAAGCTTTTCATCTGTAAATCAATTAAGTAAACGTATGATATGTAATCTCTAGGGTTTCGAAAATCGTTAGAAAAAACAGTGCAAAATAGTTTATTAATAGTTAGAAAATATTGATCAAATCGTTAGAAAAATTGTTAGAAAAAAATTATTGAATTGACACCAAAAATTTTAAAAAATAGCAGGTCATTCAAAAACTCATCGGATTTAAACGGCAATATTTCGAGCTTTGTGGCTTAAAATTTTTCGAAAAATTTTTTTGTAAGTATTTATCCAGTGAAATACAAGAAAATAAGACCCCACTTAAAACTTATTGGATTTCGGATTTTCGGATCAACAATTTTTCGGATTTTACATACAATTTTAACAAAAATTGAATTCGTTTGAAATTAATAAAATTAGTTATTTATTTTTCAAACAGTTAGAATTGTTAATTAAAATTAACACTTTTTGAATTATTTAAGTTAAAAAATAACTTTCGTAAAGTTACCAATATGTTTTAAAATGGTTTTAGCAAATCGATAATTAACGATTTTCGAAACCCTAGTAATCTCACGCCAATAGAGAAGTTTGGGTTTTTAGAGCATTAACTGTCAAAAAAAATATTTTCTTTTACAAAAAATATTACTGATTTCCTGGAAACTGTTAAGATAAAAAGTAATCGAATTATGCTTACTGTTCAATCAAGTTCGCTTATTAAACGTTTTTTCTTTATTCGATACACAAACCGAAAAATTAAGGCATATTTTTCTAGTCAATAAAATTATATAAAGCATACAGATTATACATAAATTATTTCTCTTAATGTGTGCCTGTGTATGCTTTAGTCAAAGTTAAAGTCAAAAATTGTTCCATTTGTAATTTTACTTGCAAAAAGCGAAACAAATCTACTTTAAACAATACTTTAAGAACACCCAAAATAAATGGATTGCATAAAGACTGCATATATACTTATATTTTATATTTATAACTTTTTAACTATTAGTAAAAATTACTTATTATTAAAGTTACTAGTACATCCCGCAAGCAATATACAGTATAATAAGAGATATCGAAGTTATGGAACCCGTGACTCCCTCTGCGGACATTAGTTGGGACAACAGAGTGTCCCAAAGTGTGAGGGGGAAGTTACTTTCCGACTACATAATTTCAGGGGGAGGGGTTAAACTACTCGGATTTAAGTGCAATTATTATGCCATCAGTCAAAAAAAACATTTTCCCCCATAGAGTTGTCATTTTTTTGGAGTAGGGGGGTCAGCTTTTTGAGAATTCTTATGTAACCCCCTCCAGTCCCCCTCTGGAACACCCAGCGGACATATTTCGAATTTTAACTATTAGTAAAAATTACTTATTTTTAAAGTTATGATCTATCTATACGTAATCGTTATATTTTAATTGAAACATAATTCTTTATAATATTCTATTTCATTAACCGCATAGACTTTTAAAACACAATTATAAATTAGTATCGATTATTTGTTGCTTACCATTTACAGTCTAAAAAATTGTTTATAGATAAAAAAAGATGTATCCAACTTATTGCATATAATTTTAACAATTGTTGATTATTATTAAAATCTCATTATGGATTCAAATCGATTATAATGACAGGATTAAAGTTGTTATAACTCATTCTTACTTGAATTTATTGACAGTATTTAATATAGATAAGGCGACTAAAAAACATTAAAAAAATTATCGTGTCTAATAAAGTGTAGTGTTTGTTTAAAGTAATAATTTTATTTTACTTCGAACTTTTATTATATTCCAATTTAATTTTTATTTTACTTTTACATTTTCTTTGTTAACATTTATATTTATTATAGTACTTAAATAATTCAAAACAAAAACTATTTTAAATTTAACGATTTTTAAAATATAATGTTGTTATTTCTTAAGATTTTAATCAATAAAAGTCATTCATCAAGAAAAGATGATAAAGTTTAATACTTAGTGCATAAAAAAATAAAAAATGTAAATTAATTATTTTCGGGAATTCCAGTTTTTTTGATATATCTTTTCACGCCCCAAATTCACATACAATTTTTATTCTTTTAATAATGAGTACTAAGCTAGATACATAAAATATCAAAAAATTTAGGCACCTTTTGTTCGATTAATTTTTTAAAAAAAAGTCAAACATTTTCACTAAAATGCTTTTTAACCGAATTCAAAATCGAATAAAACAAATTGCGTAGAAATGAATGTGCGCATTCGTGTACGTTTTTTTTGGAAAAAATATAGCATATATTGATTTGCTTTGGCGCAAATTATTAATTTTAAGAAAGATTTTGAGAAAATCAAAGAACGTTTATCGTGCTCTTTTTATGAATATTGGGAAAATGCCATTATATGATAGGCATGTGCATGGGTCTGTCTGTCTGTCTGTCTATCTGTCTGTCCCCAGTATTAAAAAGTATGAAGAAGTATAAACCCGGTAGAATAACTTAATCCTAATTCAATATGCTATTATTTGTGTGTACCACTTTTATATTATTTGTAATCATATTACTTTTTATAGAAAATATTGAAATAATTTATCTTTAAAATTATAATTCGTACCCCTTTATTAACGTTCTTTATAAGCAAATAGTTTTATTCGATTTAGAATCAGGTTAAAATGCATTTTAGTAAATTAGTTTGACACTTTTTACCAAAATTAATCGAGCAATGTGTATCAGTTTTTTATATTTTATGATCTCATTATATAGAGAATAAAAATTGTATGTTATTTTCGGCCGTTAAAATTAATCCAGAACCTTCATTGAACTCGTTTAGTAGATTTTAAATGTGAATATTTTTGTACCATCTTAACGAATTTATCACTAGTACAAAGTCATTAGTATTGTGTTAACCAGAGTTAAAAAGTAGACATTCTGACTTATATTGGGACCATCTGCGACTTATCTATTAGACATCTCATTAATTTAAATCGATTTTTCAAGTATTATCGTATAAAATGATTTAAAGCCTTTCAAAAAGTTTAGTGTCATATTAACAGCACCATATCCTTGGAAATATATTAATTATTTTACCATTTAAGTATTTATTAAGCCAAAGATTTCACTAAGACTTTGATCTAAGACTCGTGCAAATAAATAAATAAATAAATATAATTTTAGTTTTAGGAATAGCTTTAATAACAACTAAAACTAGCGCAAAATAAAAAATTTTAGAATCAAGTGTCGGCGCTCTTATTTTGGGGACATTACAGTAACTAAAAATAAAAAGTCATACAGACATAGATTGATATGGCATGAGTAAGTGGCTAAAAAGAAAAATAAGACTTTAATCCAAAGTATATTTTTAAGCATTCTTGAGTTTTTTTGAAATGAATTTCTAAGTCGAAACCCACTGTAATTGGCAATATGCGGATACAAGTGCTTCTAAATTGTAAGGGCTTTATCCTCCAACCAGTTAGACATAGTTATCTAAATCGTAGGTCCGCCACACATTTTTTGCATGTTTTTTTGTAATATAATTTAATATAGAAATTCAAACGCTATTGACTAAAAAAGTAAATTATCATTTTAATAAATTTCAATAAAAAAATTTAATAAAGGTGTATATTCATACAAATATTTTTATATGACTGTTGATTGTTTAAACTTTGTTTTTGTAATATTTTACTGAATTTTTTATTCTTATTTGATAAATATGTTTAACATAGCCCGAAAAATTTAATATTTTTGCATTTCGTATGGAAGATGCTCTAAAAGTACTTTATTAACCTTTTTGTTGGCAATACTTATGTAACATAGAAATAAAACAGAAATCTTGATATGGTAGTCCGAACACGTTCAAAATT
>JAQIXJ010003842.1:0-11876 GCA_034700185.1 Phthiracarus laevigatus | reverse complement strand
TAACAGGAATAGAGTTGATACCATTGATAAAGTTGTACGTTAAAATCAGGGTATTGATAAATGTATATTGCAATATCGTGTACGGATCGGATACTTATTTACGCATAAGGCATACCAAGAATTAGATAAACATTATAAAATGTGCAGACATATACAGGCTGTCCAACATAAAACAGTACACGCAAAATTTAAAAATACATACTTAAGACACAAAAGGGTTTGAAGGCAATCGCTAACATTCTTTATCTCTTTATTTAAAATATTAGTTTTAAAAACGGAACTAAAGGCTTAAATATAAAGCAGGTGTACAGATTGTACAGATTAAATCCTTTATAAGTACAGTATAGTATGTTAATTAAAACCTTAGTATAGTTTTATTTGCCATATGCGTAAATAAGTATCCTATCTGTAGACACAATTGGACGCTTATCAAAACGTGTTTTAGTATAATTAGTAAGACGGGTGAGACCAAAATTTACTAAATGTGGCCCTAATATTAACCGTTTGTTATCTGATTTTGTGTCAGTTTTGATCAATATTTCCCCATTTCTAAATCATTTTAACCCAATTTATGCTCTGATTTGCCATTATTATAGCTAATTCTGATCCAATTTTGTCCTTATTTTGTTCATATTTGCCTGAGCTAAAAACATCCAATAACAAACAACAGAGAGAATGCCACTCTTTTAGTATTTTACTAGTTAGAAACCCTTTTCAACGGAAAATAACATTTTTTTGACCTTATAACGATTTATTTTGTTGGTATAAATAATTTTTATTTCTGTTAATTTGTTTAATTATTGCTTTCACATAAACCTTTTTCGCGCATTACAACAATAGGTTAAAAGTTTTAGATATTGTTAGGTAACGTAACGTTCGTAAAAATATCTGATTTTAATATTTTAAGGAGAATGGGGTGGAACTTACCCATTCGTGCGCGAAAGGGTAAATTCCTACCCGTGGAAGAGTATTAGTAATAAATTAATATGACCAATGTGCCAGTTAGTCCCAAACAAATGTCTGAATTAAAAATATTACTGTTGAGCCCAATAAAGAACTTCCCTGTAGGGTGGACAAGGAGTTAGTTCCACAAGCTTAAGGAATTTTTTGTTATTTTATATAGATGCATTTTTTAGCTAACTTTGAAAAAAGTCAGCTATTGAATTTGACATGTCTGTCTGTAAACTTTTAATCTGACATGTCACTCTTATGTTAATTAAAGGATTTTGAACTTTATTCTAATAAAGGGAGTTTACCAATTTCTTACTCTAATAAAGGGATTTTCACCATTACTTATGTTAATTAAGGGATTTTGTTCTTTACTCTTATAAAGGGATTTAACAAATTTCTTATGCTAATAAAGTGATATTAAGTCCAAAAATCAAATTTTAGTCAAAAATGAGTGAAAATAGGTAAAAACAACGTCAAATTTAGTTAAATTACACAATAACGATCAAAAGCTAGATTTAAATGTTAGTGCCATATGCTTTTTATGCTTAAAAATAGTGCATATAGGCTTTATTTGAGTTTTAGAAAATTATACTATATGCCGGTATATGTTATTATTTGTCGTTATCTGTTGTTATCTGTCACTATCTGTCGTTATCTGTCGTTATCTGTCATTATCTGTTGTTATCTGTCGCTATCTGTTGTTATCTGTCGCTATCTGTCGCTATCTGTCGTTATCTGTCACTATCTGTCGTTATCTGTCACTATCTGTCGGTATCTGTCGTTATCTGTTGTTATCTGTCACTATCTGTCGTTATCTGTCACTATCTGTCGTTATCTGTCGTTATCTGTCGTTATCTGTCGTTATCTGTCACTATTTGTCGTTATCTGTTACTATCTGTCATTATCTGTCGTTATCTGTCACTATCTGTCGTTATCTGTTACTATCTGTCGTTATCTGTCTTTGTAAATAATGTAATCCAACAATAGATTTAAAGTCAAAGTGAGCACATTACTAATGTTCATTCTTGTTTTATTTTTGTCTATGGTATCGCTTATTTTTTCCGATGTACATTTTATTGGCTTTAATTTGTACATTTTAAAAAAAATTCGTCGATATCTTATTTAAAAGTTTTTTTATTATCATCAAAAAACTGTCGAAAAATGGAAGTGTTAATTAAAAATAACGACTATTATAATAAACGCTATGTGTTTGTTAATAGCAATCACAGCGGTTGATACAAAGATTTTTTCTGTATACAATATCACTTGTTCATGTAACGAACTAGTAAACACAACAATTCCGAACACCGCCTTAGATAAATCTACAATCAGATTATTGAGACAATTTCTGAATAAAACAGCTGGAAATCATTAATATAAACAAGATCTGCAAAATGAACTGGGAAATCGTCGTTTTTATTATCTTTATTTGATGCTTCGGGTCATATTTTTTTTCTCCTGAGACTTATTATTTTTAAACACTTTAAAACTGAGATGTAAACTAATTTTTAAGTTTGATAATATCTTATTTTGAAGAAACTGTTTTTTATACTGTCGATCTACTCTATTTATAGATTAATAGCAGACTAAATAATTCAGTTACGTTTTTATCATTTAAAACTTTGCTAAGTAGTTGTATTATAAAACCATCCATATTTTACTGGATACAAATAATGAATTATTTCTTTATATAATTGATGTAAGCCAATAGAGTCAAAATCTTCAGAAGGTACCTTATTATTTACAGCTATGGCTACCCAATGCTCTCTTGGCTGACTTGACTTATCAGTATTTATTATAATTATTCATTAATAAATACTTGATTTATTTAAATAAATTGAGTCCAGTTTGTTTGCCAAAATATTTTTCGGTTATAATAAACAATACTAGTTAGAAAGCCGCTTCGCGTGGAAATAACATTTTTATGCCCGTATAAGTATTATATTGTTTTTATTAACTGTCATTGTTGCATTTAATACTTTTTCTTGTGCAATACAACAATGTTCTTGAATATTTAATAGTTTTTACATTTTAGATATCGTTAGGTAACGTTAGAATAAAGAGCTTATACGAATATTGTAGGAGAACATGACGGAACGGAGAAGATTATACTTTTAATATATAACTAGTGTTGAGAACCCGTTTTGTGGGAATTAAAACATTTCAGACATTTCTAACTCTTTAACTCGCTCACAACAATAATCAATAATCAATCAGTTTATCGCTATCATAATCCCGTACGTTTAAAATCATTTATATACTCGTTAAAATTGTTTAATTGTTGATTATCACACTTTCTCGCGCTGTTAAACAATGAGAGAGAGAAGAGAGAGAAAGAGAGAGAGAGAGAGAGAATTCTTTTAATTTAAGATAAAACGTTAAACAGGCTATAGTAGCTATAATGGATTTATGAGAAGATATGTATTATATGTCGTATAGTGTGGTCTAAATAACGACCGTAGCAAATAAAATAAAGAAAAAGGAATAATTTTGCCAATAGATTATAGCTGATTGTTGTGAACGGAAAAAATAAATATAAATTAATGTTTTTATTCCCGCGAAGCTGATTCTTCAAAATAATAGTATCTAATATGTAAGTGCCAAAAATATAAACTATTTAAACTTAAATCAAGTTACACATAATTCATTATTACACATTAATGGAGTGAGTTGTTTAATACAATAGATATTACATCGCCGTAATTATTTTACATTATTGTGATTTTAATTAAGATTTTGTTAAAGTTAGTTTTGGTCTAGTTTTAAATGAAAAATTATTTTCATATAAATATTTCGAAATACAATTTAAACGTTACCTTCACAAACTGGTTTATTTCTCATTAAAAAAATTTTATATTTGCGTGTGTATACTAAAAGTTATTATTATCTCAGAAATTAATTTAAATATTAATCATCACATTTATCGAGGAAGTTTTATTAAACTAGTAATGCATGAAAACTTTACATAATTACGTTAATCACACATTACATTAAGTCACTTTATTATCGTCACATAATAGCGCATAAAAATTAATTAAAGTTGAATTCAGTACATATATACTTAATTTACAGCATTGTTGTTTAAAATCCTATAATATCATGGAATTAAAACAATTAGATAATATTTACTCTCCAAACTATAGTTATGTTTCAGACTTGGAATCAACATATGATTACAGAAAAAATATAGAATGGATGAAAAACAATTGTGTGAAATATCTCTATATTTTAAATTAAATTTTATCAAGTAATAAGTAAAATAGTTTCATTCTCTTGTTAGGGACACAATCACTTTATTGGAGTTTAATATATTTGTGTCTCGTTTTTGGTGGAAAGCAGTTAATGCTCAATCGCGCTGGTATTATATATCCAAATATAAAGTTTAAATCACTTTAAACTATTCAAACAATAAATTATTTATCACAAAACTTATTTTATTTTTAGCCTATAAATTGAAGTTAGCGCTAATACCATGGAACTCATTTTTGGCCAGTTTTTCTATTATGGGATTATTGAGAACTTTACCAGAAATAATTCATGTTATAAGTAATATAACAATTCTCTAAAATTTTTTCGAATCTATTAAACACAATTATTTTTAGAGACATTTGGTTTCACTCATTCGGTTTGTTTGAATAGCTATCTCACAGAAGTGAGTGTATCGAGTCTATGGTCGTGGCTGTTCGTACTATCAAAACTGCCAGAATTGTGTGACACGCTATTCATTGTTGCGCGCAAACAGCCATTAATATTTCTCCATTGGTATCATCACATCATTACTTTAGTGTTCGCGTATGATAATACTGTTGATTTTTTAGTGCTCGAGAATTAGCTTGCATTTCTGTTACAGATGGTATTCTTACTCAGATCTGGCATCAACAGGTCGATGGTATGTGGTTATGAATTATATGGCGCACTCGTTAATGTACTCATACTACGCAATAAAAGCTTTTGAATATCGTGTGCCAAAAAGTATAGCGATGTTCATAACATTAGTGCAAATGCTTCAAATGGTTTTCGGCATATTTGTCACATCATACGCATTCCTTATCAAAACTTTGGGCAAATCGTGCGCAATCTCTTACTCCACTTGTTATTTTGGAATTACAATCTATATTTCCTATTTTTTACTGTTTGCTCACTTTTTCCGTAATTCTTATTCTCTGAAATCCACTGAAAAAAAGGAAAATTAAGTAAAATAATATTTAACATTCTATTTATTCTGTAAAATAAATAATTATATAAATTTAATTTGTTTTGGTATTGCATTGACTACCATAAATTAAATCCTTGATAAATTTATTTTTATAAATGTAAGCATATTTGACGTGAATTATCTATTTTTTCGCGTTTAAACTAAAATATTTTTTCTTAATAATAATATAATAAGTACACGTTATTATTAAAGTACTTAACATATGAATGAATAAACTTACATAGTAATAATATATAAGAATGTTATAAAAATAAGATGTTTTACTCTAATTAAAGTTTCCTCTTTAATAAAGGCATTCATAAAAACTTAAATTGCGATTAATTTTGATTCTGAATTGAGTGCTAAGCGTCACTTCATATACGTAAATATTTATGATTAAAACAGTGATAAAAGTTATATCATTACCTTATTTGCTGTGAGTATAAACTTTTTTAACAGTTCATTCAACTTAATGCTATTGACAGAGTGTTGTTCTCGTTAAATGAAAATCAAGTAAATTTTAGTTTGCGAAAATTCTAACAGACTATTAAATCTGTTTCTCACAGTTCATAAAATATTTATGCAACTTTCATTCTAAACAGTTGAATAAAGTTTTGTAATATTAATCTAGTAATGTCAGAACTTTGTGTAAAATTAAATGATGGTTACGTTATGTCCATAATTGGTTTGGGAACTTTTGGACTGAAAATAGACTCAATAAGGGATGCAATAAATTGCGGTTATCGTCATTTTGATACGGCTTCTAAATATATGACAGAGAAAATAGTTGGAGACGCTATTAATGAAGCAATAAATGATGGCAGAGTTAAACGTAAACATATATTTTTTGTTACTAAAGTTTGGCCAACTTATTATACAAAAGGAAGAGTAATAAAAAGCGCTAAACAATCGATAGAAGAGTCTGGTTTGAAATATTTAGATTTATTACTACTGCATTGGCCAACAGTTTTACGCGATGATGATAACGAAATGATACCGAAATTACTAAATGGTGACATTGCTTCGAGTGATTACGACATTTCTGATGTATACAAGGAGTTAGAAGAAGTAAAGAGATTGGGTTTGACAAAGTCTATCGGTGTTTCGAATTTCAATTCCCAACAACTCGAAAGAGTTTTAAAAGTTGCAGAGTTTATTCCGGTCACTAATCAAGTGGAATGTCATCCGTATTTGAATCAAGAAAAACTAATAAATTTTTGCAGAGAAAGAAATATTACTATTACCTCGTATACACCACTTGGCGCACGAAATAGAAATTTGGATAAGCCGGCAGTTTTAGAAGATAATACGCTAAAATTAATCGCCAATAAATATTCAAAATCTGTGGCGCAGATAATACTTCGATGGCAAACACAGAGAGGAGTTATTGTTATTCCTCAGAGTTCTAATAAAGAAAGGATTATGGAAAATATAAATACATTAACGTTTAGTTTAACCGACGACGACATGGCTTCGATTAATTTGTTGAATCGTAATTATCGTTATATTGATATGAAACGATTTGGTTTAGACGCGCATAAAGACTATCCTTTTAAAATTGAATTTTAGTTTGCAATTTTGTGTTTTTCTGTAAAAGTTTAATAACGGTAATAAACTAAACCAGTTAATTTTCTAAGCAATGTAAAATGTTTGTATATTATTGCTCTCACGATCATAGTCAGTGTGTTCCAAAGTGTGCCGGTCTGGGGTGAGGTTACTTTCCGACTTTTCAAAATTTTAGGGAGTGGGGTCAAACTACTAGGATTTAGGCGACAATTTTTCTGCCATCGGATAAAAAAACACGAAAAAAAATTTTCCCCCATAGAGATGTCATTTCTCAATTTTTAGGTAGGGGGGAACTTTTTGAGAAATTATGGGGGGAGGTAACCCCCTCCAGCCTCATCTGGGACACCCTGATCATAGTACATAATCTAATTTGTTGTAAAATGTGATAATCGATTGTTTGGAGGTATTTTTTGAATTAGTTATTAATTAAGTTTAAACCAATTTCTTTGAGACGCAAAACGCAAAAAACAATTTAAATTTAAGAACCAATATTGTATTGAACGATTGTTCCAAAAGCACATAACATTAACGTAAATAAAAGTGCATTTGTTTCATATAATGTTTATAATTTTGTCATAAAAATTTGATACTTCATTAAATTTATAACTTAGTATTTTTGGTAAATAATAGAAAAATAAAGTTTTATTAATAATTTTATCCAATTATTTTTAGTGATAGGTTTATATAATAGGGTATTAAGTTTTAGTTTTTGTAAGTCCATTTTGTTCCTATTTAATTCATTTAACGTTACAGTGGATCGCTAATTCGAATGAATTTTAAAATTTCAAACAAAATCTTAATAAACACCAAAAAATTGAGAGAACTATCTTAATAAACACTTGGTTTATTAAATAGTGATGTCGACTTATAGCGTACGGAATCTGAACATTTACCTGAGCTTTAGGCTCGGAGTCGGATTAATGCTATGTATTTAGCAAGAAGTTAGGGTTCGAAATTTTTACGTATTGGTCGTAAACCTAACGTTCGATACTCGTTCATACACTATACTCTTATAACCTGTACACAAAGATTATGAGATGTTTTATTAGTTGAGCTTTGAAAATAGTTAATTAACGATTCCGTTTTTCAACATAATTACTAAATTCTAATAATATAGCTGTTAATATTTTCAATGAAACCAATTAATACATAAATAGAGCATAATAAAAACATCATTAAAATTTATTTTCTCCTAGTAATACGTGGTATTCAATGTCCATATCAGCAACAGTGCGATGGAAGATTATTACGTAATTGTCAGCAAAATATTTTAACAAATATTCAGGAAATTTTCCTAAATCAAAGGGGAGTTACAATCGATTTTCAAGCAGATTGACGGATTAAATGCTGGTTAATATACTTATATTAAACATTTTAGAAATAATAAAAATAGCGAAATAATATAGCTGTTAATATTCTCAATGAAACCTATTATTATATAATAGAGCTGTTCGGCGAGACTTATATTGTGTTATACAAAATAATCCGATTTGCCAACGAACGGATTTATCAAGTTCTGAATTTAATAGCGTTGATATTATTCTTCGAGCGAAGTCATATTTGGATAATAATTGTGATAGTTTTGAAGGTTTGATAAAACAATAAGTAAAAATAATTACACTAAAAGCGCTGTAACTTTATTAACATTGAAAAGGTTGGCGAAGCAGTACATGCTATCTAAGGTCAGATATCCGTCAGTGTGAAACTCAGTTTGGTTTCCAATCCAAAGCGCAGCAACTTTCTTGGTCTTGCGTTCAACAATCTCAAAGAAATTCTTATGTGGACAACAATTATCAGTCAATCACGTCTTCATTCGATAAACCGAGACAGAAATTTTGATTCGCAAAATGAAAGAAATCAAATTGGATCTAATTTGGATCGATAAGTAAAATACGATTTTTTTGGAAAATTTTGCTAATTGTAAGTTATTTTGATTTTAATAGATCGGTTTGGATCATCAGCTGCACTGAACAGTGATATTTGTCTAACACAAGCCAACGATTTTGTTAGTATTTGCGATGATATGCTAATGGTGTTAACATTCAATTAAATATGTGCTGGTAATCATGTATTAAACTGTATATGAAAATATATTTTTATAATATTTTTATCAACGTTTTAGTCCATTATTATTTTATCGCGACAGTGTTAACCGCATTGTCATCGATCGATACATCTCTATTAGCTGTTGATTTATTAATGGGTTCGAGACGTAGAGAAGAATTGATACACTAGTTTTCTTACCCCGTTCGCTACGCTTACTCAATTGGGAAATTTCACCCGTTTTTATATTTATAAATAATTTGTGATTTTATTGCTTATTTTAATCAATATCTAGCGTTTATTTAAGATTATACGATGTAAAGCTATTATCATTAACGCGTATTAACACTATTACACACTTGAGTGAGCGTATTTAACTAGTTTATAACGATATTCAATTTAATGATTAAGTTCAAATCGTATCAGTTCATAGTTTGTGAATTTTCGTGATGACACACAATCCAAACAAATACTTAATAAATGATAGGAGTGAAACGGATAAATAAGTGCAGCATGACACCGTTGCACAAATATTATACATTACACCCATGATAAATGCACTCGATTTTGTATACACATTAATATTGTTTATATACCAAAATAAATTTTTTAATACAATAAATAAAACCGGTAAAATGCCAGAAATACTTATATTAGAATTAACAAAAAAAGAATACACCCTTGCGTTCATCTAATAATTAAATTTTGGATTTCAAACTATCAGTTACTGTCATCAATCAATTAAAGTATTCTCACCAAACTATAGTCATGTTTATCATATCCATTCAAGCTAGTGTTGTGCAAAAAAGCAAAATTTAATATTTTTCCATAAGCAAAACAAAATGAATTTTTACCCGATAAGTTAAACAACACTAATTCAAACTAAAACTAAAGAATAGATATAAGATTTACCATTCTTTAAATTAAATGTAAAATTTAAATCTAAAATGAATTGATTTATTTCAGAATTGATTAAGCCTACAGAACGATAGAGATTTATTTTGAATATCACGTTTTATACCTATGATTTTATTATTTATACCAATCTTTAATTAATATATATATATTTGTAAAACTTAAAGGTACAAAATTTCAGCCATTTCTTTATAATCATATTTAATCTGCCTTTTTTGTTTTTCCTATCTTTTGTGGTGAATAAGAATTAAGAAAAAAGTGCACAAACAGTATAAAATATGAAACATAGATTAAGATTCCGAAATAAATAGTGGAGTAAGAGCTTCCACACGAATTACCATTATTTTTTACATAGAGTGCGTATAATGTGACGAATAGACCGAAAACCATTTGATAGATTTGCGATAAAGTGATGAACATCGCTAAACTCTTCGGCAAACGATATCCCATGGCTCTGATTGCGTAGTATGAGTACATTAATGAGTGTGCCATAAAATTCATAACCGTATACCATCGACCCAATGAAGCTGAATCTGCAGCATTGTTCCATCTGTAAATGAGATTAGAAAAACTGTTTCTAATTTATGTATATTAAAAATAAGACACTAGTTTAACGCACGAGAACACTAAAACCGAGATGTGATGATACCAATGGAGAAATATTAATGGCTGTTTGCGCGCAACAATGAACAACGTGTCACCTAATTCTGGAACTTTTGACAGTATGAACAGCCACGACCATAGACTCGATACACTCACTTCTGTGATAAAGCTTTTTGAACAAACAGAATTAGTGAAACCAAATGACTCTAAAAATATTTGTTTTTTAGTGATTTGAAAGTATATTCATAAGTGTTTAAATTACTGATAACGTGTATCATTTCTGGTATTGTCCTCAATGTTCCCATAATCGAAAAAATTGCCAAAAATAAGTTCCATATTGTTAGCACTAATTTTAACTTATATGCTAATAGTGGAATAACTTTTAGTTGTGTTTATGTGTTATTTACATTTTTTTTAAACCAATACTTACCTGAGCGATTAACCATAAATTTTTTACCTCCGAATACGAGACTTAAATAAATCAATCCAAAAAAGGCTGATACCGACCCTAAATAAATCTTTCTATTAAAACATTATAGAATATAATATATTTTATTAGATATATCATACAGTTGTTTTCCATCCATTGGATTTTTTTTCTGTAATCAAAGTTTGATTCGAAGTCAAACACGTAACTATAGTTTGGTGAGTATATATTAATTGAATGATTCATATTAGTTGATTGTGTTGCTTACAAAATAACCATTTATTAAGTTATATAAGTTTAACCCTTCCTTATATAACAGTTTTGGAAACAAATTACTTTTATGTTAAACTTGTTTTGTTAGATAATTACTCGATTAAATCCATTATTTTTGGTTTTCTAAAAATTTTTTCAAATAATTAATTTATGTGGTAAAACTTTCTTTTCGATTTTGAAACTAAATTGCAAAAACGGGAAAATATTTTTTTATTAAAAGAAACATTAATTTGTTAACCAATCTTGCTTAACATAAATTAACAAATCTTTTTTTCGAAACCTTTAAAATAAGCTGTAAATTTTTAATATTTATTAAAGCGTAGTGTACGTATTTGTCTAGACAGTGCCATATTATTGCATTTTTTTAATTTTATCTTTTTGTTTTAATATTTTCATTTATTGATTTTAAATATTCAATTTTTCAAATCCAATAATGTTTTATTATTACTAACCCTATTGTACTGCCGTTTTCCTAATAGGAAAAAACATTAACTACTTCATTACCATTATTTCTCTATTATTCCATTTATACTTTCAATAATAAAAAAACAAGATTCGATATACATTTCAAAGATAGCTCCCGGAGGTAAATACATACAGTACTTACGCCAACTTTTTGTAATAGCCGATCAAATGATTCGATTCGAATCGTGGTTTTATTCTGTGCGTATTTCATGAAAAATTTTATTATAAGTTGAGACTATTTCATATAAAGTATGGCGTAATTGGTAATGATGTCAGAAAGCGCAATTTTCCTGAGCTTGAGCTTAAGCACAAAACTGGAAAAAATTGAGCTGAGCTTCAAAATTAAAATGTTCTCCTGAGTTTGAGCTTACTAATTTACGAATTGGCTTGAGCTTAACTGTGAGCTTATATCTTACAAAAAAATTTGAAATTCACTAT